>JBAWJQ010000752.1:0-19578 GCA_037783105.1 Bactrocera zonata | reverse complement strand
AAGTAAGAACCATGTAATAAGTTAGCCTTAAGAGTACAAAACAAGAGTACACATTTCGGTGCAGCTCAAAAATACCTATATTCTTTTGACTCATTTTTACTTCTGGTAAAAATTAACTCGCGTATCAAGTGTATAGCTCAAGTTTGTAAGCGTCAATATCCTAACTCTGTGTTAGGCGATGATATGTCAAAGTTAATTAAGTTAACGTTCTTCAAAATACTTATGTACATACGTTAAACTTAACAGTCATAATTTGATCGGTCTTTTAGTATTGAAACAGAGTCTATACTTTTGTATGTATTTATGACAGTGGTCGGCATTTCTTAGCACAATTGTGCAAACTAACTTCACACGTACGCTTACGCTCTATCGTTCAGTCCAGAGATAAAGAGATGTTTAACTCCGTCAAAACCTACTGAACTCGATTAGCTGTCAAAGTTCAGAGCTAACAAGCTTAAATCCACTCAAGTATGTCATAAAATGTAAAGTAGAAAAAACTTTCCTAAAGAAAAGTCTAAGCAGCAAACTTAGCATTGTGAGGCGAAAAAATGTGCCGAAATTTGCTCAAATACGAGAGAAATTAACGGCACGAAGAGTATATTCATATATGTACATATTTACGTCTATGCAGGTACATCTATAAGTCAATGTGTACATATGGTTGTGCCGTTCGCATGTACGTTTATAAATATTTAGTACTGTGCAAATATCTACAGTAAGCCGCAAAACTAAGGACACACTAGGGTTTATTTTTATATTTTACTAATTTTATAGTAGTTTTCTCAAAAATGTAATCACAATATTAATGTTTACTATTCATTTCAATGTTGTTCTTAACACCTATGTAAAAAAAATGTGGACTTTTAAATAAATTCCTAAAAATATCTATGTGTACTCAAAATAACCAATTATATGGCAACGCAAAACTAAGGGCACACTTGTTGTTTTCTTTGAATAACGGTTCAACGAACACACCAAAGAAACAAAGTTTAGTTGGAGTGTGAAAGGAGCATCGCAGTTAACACGTGTAAATATAAATTTATTGAAATTTTTGTGTTGTAGCCTAAATGTTTTCGAAAAAAAATTGAAAGTATGCCGCGCAAGCAGCTCACTCTCGAGGAGAGGCAAATTATAATAAATTTGTACGAGAATGAAAATAAATCTTATGGTGAAAATAGTGTCTCGTAGTCGCTTTACGGTTAGAAAAGTCATCCAGCGAAAAATAAAGGAGAACCGGATCGAAAATATACCTGTAAGTGGCCGGCCACCCAAATTAAGCGAGAAAGATAAGCGACTTATAAAGCGTAAATTGAAAAAAATCCATTTACCAGCGCCCCAAAAATTGCAGCAGAGCTAGAGAAATATCAAAACGTTAAAGTTTCGCCCGATACTGTTAGAAGATGCTTAGCTGAACAGGGACTGAAGTCTTGTGTCCCAAGAAAGAAACCGCTTATAAACAAGGTAAACAGAGCAAAGCGCATAGAGTTTGCAAAAACCTATATAAATAAGCCACAAGAGTTCTGGAACAAGGTTATATTCTCTGACGAATCCAAATATAACATATTTGGATCCGATGGTCGTTTAAAAGTGTGGCGTAGAGAAGGAGAAGCTTTGAATCCAAAAAATACAGTGAAGACCGTTAAACATGGAGGTGGGAGTGTCATGGTGTGGGGCTGTATGTCGTCGTCTGGAGTGGGTGATCTCGTATTTATTGAAAAAACAATGAACCAGTACGTTTATTTGGATATATTAAAACACAATCTACAGGAAAGTGCTTCAAAATTGGGTTTAGCTGACGACTACTACTTCCAACAAGATAATGATCCGAAGCACACAGCCCACAATGTGAAAATGTGGCTTCTCTATAACACCCCACATATGCTGAAAACCCCTCCACAAAGCCCAGACCTCAATCCCATAGAGCACATATGGGAAATTTTAGAAAAAAATGTGCGAAAACACGAAATTCAAAGCAAGCCACAACTGAAGCAGGTTCTTATGGAGGAGTGGAACAAAATAAGCGCCGAAACCACAAAAACATTGGTAGATTCAATCGCTAATCGGTTAAAAGCTGTCTTAAACAATAAAGGGTACCCTACCAAATATTAAGGTTGTTAAATTTTTAAATAATTTTAATTTTTTTTAATAAATGTCTATTATTTTTATAGGTGTGCCCTTACTTTTGCGGTGCAAATATATGGAGTTACACTAATATTTTTTATATATTTCCCAAATAATGAAACAAAGTTCCTTAGTTTTTAGTTAGATTGAATTACTGCATTTTATTTTTACGATCTCGAATGGTTTTTTGTTAGTTTTTTGTGGCAAATAAAATTTTCTTAAAAAAAACTTAAAAATATATTGGTGTGTCCTCAGTTTTGCGGCTTACTGTATACCTAAAGGTATGCTATGTATACTGCAGTGGCGGTCACTTTATTAAAACATCGTAATTAAAATATGAAATATTATATGGATGATAAAAAACTTAATATATGTACATACATATTAAAACATATTAGGGTGATTCAAAAAAATTTTTTTTTCGATTGTTACTCGGAAAAATAAGTTCCTAGACACCTCTAAGAAAGCCTCTCCAAATATGAGTTTTTAATTGTAACGGGAAGGTCCTCCTACATACAGTTTTCTATTATTTCTTATTATCAGAGAGAAAATTTATATCTCGCTTCTAACTACTTGAAAAAATATCTTGTTCCTTAGATTTTGTAGGCCGATTTTGATGTGATAAAAGAAGAACGTGGAAGGCCCTTAAAAAAGTTTGAAGACACCGAACCTACATATGTATGTATGTATATATGCAATGTACAATTTAATCAGTCCATTTGAACTTAAAATCTTAATGGTAAGTATAATGGTTGCATTCTTTATAGTCGGCGAGTCTCTTCTTGTTGTTCAGTGGATTGATTTATGTACGTTAGGGGGGCAGCTTAAACGATTAAGGGGTTATATGTACATATACAGTTCGAAGATCAAAAAAAGCGAATTTTCCAGATTTTTTACTGGCAAAGCATTATGTTACATTTATTGATCCAAAATTTTTTTAACATACTTATTATGGTACCTTTTAACTTTATTTTAATACTTAGTATTAATAAAAATATTTATTTGAAAAGGAATTATAGCTGATCTCCGGGAGTTCTTCTCAAAAAAGACGTTTTCGGTGATCACTATGTCTTTGAACGGATCTTCTGAAATTATAAAATTAAACAGATTTCGTAAAAGTAATGTTAATGTAGTAATAAATCGAAGAAATAAGCAAAATAAAATTTTTTGACAAATTGGCGGTTTCGCAAACAAATTGATATTTGACCGAAATTTCGACCCCAATAGGGTAACCCTTTTTCAAATTTTTGTTTTGGTTTTTTGCATTTTTTGTTCCCTTATACCCTTAGAATTGTAGAAATGCAGAAACCCACTTTACCATTGGAAGATTTCGAAAAAGGCTCAAAAATAATAATACCGCTATACGTTCGGAGTGCATACCTGGTACTTTAAACGCTTTCGCAAAACACAGTTTTTTAAACCGACGGACAAAATTCCGGCTGAATATGCACAAAACGCCTGGCTTTCTTCCCTACTAGATTCATTATTTTTTATAATTTATTTTGACAATGTTATGACAAAACTTATGTGAAAAAAACATGGGGAAAAATTAAAAAAAAATAATTACTTTTTTTTATCAAAATTTTTTCATGATTCTAGTAGGAACGATAACCATTCACGTACTTTTTAAGAATAAATAGGGTTTTTGTGTTTCAGATGATACAAACATGAGAAATCGTGTCCGCTGGTGAAAAAATGCACATCATTCATCCAGCCATTTCTCCGACAGATGTCATCGAAAAATTTCGAAAAAAATTGTTTATACACTCCCCGTATACCTCATGATAAAAAGTTCTATTGTAGAATAAGAATCTCTATAAAAAAAAAATGTCAAAAAAAAACAGGCAGATTACCCTACTGACCCCTTAAATTATTTATAAAAAATATTTAACGGTGGGAAAAAGCCTTGATTCATTACTAAGAAATATATTTGAGAATTCTGTGTTAAA
Organism: Bactrocera zonata; assembly: GCA_037783105.1. Lineage (NCBI taxonomy): Eukaryota > Metazoa > Arthropoda > Insecta > Diptera > Tephritidae > Bactrocera > Bactrocera zonata. The sequence continues at coordinate 15,508 of JBAWJQ010000752.1, read as the reverse complement.
ATTTGAGACCAATCAGTTTAACCGTTTTCAACTAATGTTGGTCAACGACTTTGAAAACACCATTTTGAGAAAACCGCGTTTGATGTTTGGTCTTGTACTTACAAGCACTCTGAAACTCCTTTCAAATTTTCGTTCACCGGAACGGTATAAAATCCTCTGTGTGTATTAAATATACTATATGTACATTTCGAAAGAGAAATTTAAAAAATCGATTTTTTGAAAATTCTTACTTAACCCCTTAACATATCTTGAACTGAGTTTATGAATCTCACACTTTACCATATTTAATTCTCTTTGTGTAAGTTAATATGTACCACGGAGCGTTTACGATCAACCTGAGGATTATCCACCGATATCTTTGAATTATTCCTACGTTCGGCTTACTTGCAGTTCCTCAGATTTGGATGCCATATGTCCATACCAGTTTTAAAATGTTTTTATATACCTTGGTTTTATCTCTTTTGGTTTTTATGTATTGCTGGCAAGTCAGTCTTCTTATGTCTATGTGCACTGAGAGAACGAAAGGCTTAAAAGTATTCTTAAGATGGTTGCCAAAGGCGTCGGCGTTTCTTTCGTCAGGTCTACTCAATGAGTTGTCTACATTTTTTTACTAGTACTTGTCCAGTGCCGGATTAGCCACGTGGCAAGAGTAGCAAATGCCACGGGCCCCGCGCTCCAACTGACCGTAATTAAAAAAATATCAATTCAGATGGAGCTTAAAATATCCTTGCATGCTTTATGGCTTAGGCTATGCTTCACTTCCACCTTTCACCTGAAAACCTAAAACTCAATTTCGTCACGTTAAATCGTAAAAATTTGTTTAATTATAAATATTGTAGTCGACATATTTAGACTAATATCTATACTAGGTCCATTTCTACCCTTCAAGTGTCCAGATTTTTATATTTGTATTAATTAATGGGTAACTTTTATATCAAAATAAAGTTAAATTTCTGCCGTATACCGCTATTGTGAATTTTTATTAATTAAATAAATATTTTCATAAAATAAAGTAAAAAGAAAATCTTAGAGAAAATCTCTAGATTTTGTATGCTTCATGGACGTCAAAAGAAAATAAATATTAAATTTTCACAATATTTTTATTGAAAACAATTGTTTAGCGATATTCTTGTGATCTTCCATATTATAAAAAAAAAACATTATTTTATATCATAAAACACAGTAATTAAAATGTTTTATCTAGTTATTTCTTTTTCCAAGCGGACGCTAACCTCTTAACAGAGCAAACATGTTTAGTTCAGTCCAGCCTTAAGAGCAAGGTGTTTCGAGTCTCAAGTCATGCTCTGCCATCTGGACCAGTGGAAAGATTTGTTAAGTTCTTGGACATGGAAGGTCATACTGCCGAACAATTCACTCAAAGTTTACTACATTTCTTGAGTGAATACTCTATACATTTTTTCCGCTTCTACTTATCGATGGGGTCGTCTTACGAACGCTCCGATTCAAAAATTCCGTAATAAAGCTTACGGACTACTTTCAACGATGAATAAGTTAGAAACCGCAATAATGACAATTACGTGGAACGAAGTCCTAGAACGCTTGCAAGCGACTAGTGCCTATTAGGATCTTAGATTAGATTAGATTAGATTAAAAATTGAGGTTCTGCACCGCGACCTAGGGTCTATTGTGCCCTCTCCTATATCACATGACCTCCCAGAGCCCCAGCAGCCTGAATAGTTCCAGTAGTTTGCCAGGTGCTAGGGTGGTGATGTGATCCCCGCTGATATAGATGGAATCCAGGGCCTTGAGCCTCTTCCTACAGATTGCTGTGCAATCTAGGATTAGGTGTGCTGGTGTCTCCTGTTCCAGCTCGCAGAACCGGCAGCTTGCATTGGAGCCCATGCCCAAGTTGGACAGGTGCTTCCTGAGCTTGCAGTGCCCTGTGTAGACTGCGACAAGGAGACGAAGTTTCTCACGGGGGAGGTTAATTACTTCTTTAAACCTGGAGAGGTTGTACCCGCCTAGGAGCAGCTTGGCGTGGCTCATGCCTGCTGCCTGCCGCCAGTACTGCTCTCTTTCCTCTCTCTCCTCCGTGTGGAGCAGCTCCTTAAGAGTGTGGGGTCCTACTGCCATATACGGCTCTGGTCCCAACATCCTGGACGCTGCCGCCTTGCGAGCCAGTTCGTCGGCCTTCTCATTCCCTTCTACTCCCCTGTGTCCCGGTACCCAAACCAGGTGCACCCGGTTGCACAAGGACAGGCGGTTAAGCCTTTCTATGCACTCTTCGACTAAACGCGATCTGGTCTCATATGATAAGATCGCCTTTAGTGCCGCTTGGCTATCGCTGAAAATTGCTATGCGCTGATTGCGATAGTTGCGGCTGAGGTTGATTTCGGCGCATTGACTGATGGCAAGAACTTCAGCCTGGAAGATGCTTGGGAAGCGACCCATGGGTATGGACAGCTTAGTCCGCGGTCCCGCAATACCCGCTCCAATACCTTCCGGTGTTTTCGAGCCATCAGTGTACCACTGAATGGTACTGTCCTCTAGCAGCCTTTCCAGCGTGGAATCGTTCCATTCCTTCTTGCTGCCTAGAGTTACGTTGAATTTTTTCTTAAGGTTTATTTTCCTTATTGTGCCGTCTCTTGGGAAGAGGGCTAGCGGTGTGCTTTCCGCTAGAGCGTCCATCTGTCTGGAGGACATTATTTTCCCTCTTCCATAGCCTTCTGCTGAGATCTGCAACAGTGTGTGCTTTGCTGCTAGCTCTATCACCTGATGTAGCGGTGTAAGCTCTAGGATGACTTCCAGTGCCATCGTGGGGCATGTGCGCATTGCTCCCGAGGCACAGACACATGCAAGCCTTTGCAGCTTTGACAGTTTCTGTATCACAGAGGGCTGCGCGGCCTTGGTGGCCCAGGCAACCGCTCCGTAGGTGACTATGGGCCTTACAACCATGGTGTATAGCCATCTTATGATACTTGGCTTGCATCCCCATGATCTACCGGCCAGACGTCTGCAAATCATGAGTGCTCTGGTTGCTTTGGACAGCGTTAGGTCCAGATGCCTATTCCATTTCAGCATTGAGTCTAAGTTGAGGCCAAGGTATTTGACCTCCTTAGACATTTCTACCTCTGTACCTCCAATTGTTAGGGACTTCAGGCCCGGAAGAGATCTCCGCCTAGTGAATGGGATCACGGTGGTCTTTGCTGGATTGATGTTTAGCCCTACCGTGCTGCACCATCCTTTCGCCAAGTTTAAGCCCCTTTGAACAATGTCGCAGAGGGTGTTCTCAAATTTGCCTCTCGCCATTATGACAATGTCATCCGCATACCCTTGACAGCGGATTCCATTGCTTGTGAGTAATTCTAGTAGTTCGTCTACTATCAGGCTCCAAAGCAAAGGGGACAGTACTCCACCCTGTGGGCATCCCCTCGTGGTGCCCAGACGAATCTTACTATTACCCACTGTTGTTTCTGCAACCCTAGTGCGCAGAAGGGCTTCTATCCATCTGCGTATCTGGGGGTTGACGTTCCTTCTCTCGAGTGCCTTGATAACGCTAGTATGAGACGCATTATCAAAGGCTCCTTCAATATCAAGGAAGGCGCAGATCGCAACCTCGCCGTTATCCAGCGAATCTTGCAGCTCGGACGTGAGTTGGTACAGAGCAGAGTTTGTGGATCTACCCGCCCTGTACGCGTGTTGCCCGGCATGTAGGGGTGCGGTCTTCAGCGCCTCCGATCTGATATGATTGTCTATTACTTTTTCCATCCCCTTCAGCATAAAGGAGGTCAGACTTATAGGCCGGAACGATTTGGCCAGCGAATAGTCCCTCCTTCCTATCTTGGGGATGAAGATTACTTTGGCAATCCTCCATGGTTCAGGGATATGCGACAACGCCAGGCTGTCTCTCATCAGCCCTAGCAGGTGTGGTAGGAGGATGTCCATACCTTGCTGCAGAAGGGCCGGGAAGACGCCGTCCACTCCCGGTGACTTGTAGCTTGAGAAGGAGGCCAGTGCCCACCTGACTGAGTCTGCAGTGAACAGGTTCCTTGCAGTCAGCCAGTCTGAGCGATCCGGCCTACGTGTGACCGGTGTTGAGGTTAGGTCAGCTTGAACCGTCTCCGGGAAGTGCGTTTGTAGGAGTGTTACTGCCCTCTCCTCCGCGCTTGTCGTGTAGGTCCCATCTTGTCTTTTAAGGGAGAAAACTGTGTCCGTCTTACCCTTCGACAACGCCTTGTGCAGTCTTGCTGCCTCCGGGGTCGAGGAGACGCTGTCACAGAATTTCTTGAAGCTGTTAGACTTGGCAAGCCTAATCTCCTTATTGTAGGCTGTTAGGTGCCGTTTATAATCCTCCCAGCTACCAGTGCGCTTGGCTTTGTTGAATAGCCTACGCACCCTTAGTCTGAGGGATGTAAGTTTGCTGGACCACCAGGGGCAGCTTTGTTTGCTGGTGGTCGTTTTCAGTGGACAGGCACGGTGATAGGCGTCCACAATGGACTGGTTTATCGCTTCCAGTTTGCTCTCCAGTCCAGCCGTGGTCGATCTAATACCCGCCTGCCTCACTGCACTTATGTTCATGCTTAGGGTTTCTTTGAAGATACCCCAGTTAGTATTTCTAGGTATACGGGTCGGAGCTCGGTCCCCGACTGTCACCCTTATAGCAAAACGAATGATCCTGTGATCTGACAGTGAGGGCTCTTTTGACACCCGCCACTGTGAGATCAGCCCGATCATGTTGACATTGCTCAGGGTGATATCTAGGACTTCACTGCGAACACTAGTTACGAAGGTTGGCTCACAACCTACATTCTCTATGTTAATGTTATTGCTAGTTATAAATTCAAGTAGTGACTCACCCCTCGCGTTGCAATCCGTGCTGCCCCATTCTAAGTGATGCGCATTGGCATCGCATCCTATAGTCAGTGGAAGATCGTTGGCGTCACAATATTCCACCAGACTGATTATAGATGGGGGGTGCTGTAGCTGTCTCTCCCGGGAAGTAAGCGGATGCGAGGACGAAGTCCGACCCTTCCTTGTCCTTCACTTGCACCGCCACTAGGTCTTGCGTTAGGAACCCTGAAATACAGAAAAAGTCTATATCGGCTCTAACGACTATACAAGAACGGGGTCTCTCGCTAGAGAGATCCCAGATTACCTTGCTTTTCCTCGAGTTGAGGCCTCTTACCTCTCCTTTGAACACCCAAGGTTCCTGGATTAGAAGGATGCCCAGGTTATCCGAGATGAACCTCTTCACGATGACCGCCGAGGCCGCCGATGCGTGATGTAGGTTCACCTGGGCCACTTCTATGCCGGTTCCGGAGATTATAAAATGGGCTCGATGAGAGACAGGTCCTCGTCCGCTGCCTCTTCATCAACCTGCATCTCCAGGCCCTCCAGGAGCTCTTGGGTGGTTGGCATGACATCCTGCTCGTTCGGGAGCTTGCTGCTTCCATCTATGTTTGCGGCGGTGGTCCCAGCCTGTCCAGCCGAGATGGGTTCATTGGGGGACGCGCTTTGCTCTTCCGAAACCACTGCTGCAGTCGCTTCATGCGCTGCTGGGCGGGTTACGGGTGGAGCCGGTGCTGCGGTCATCCCCGTCGCGGTTCCCTCATTTGCTGTCGTCGTTTTGGGCCTCCATGGCCTCACGATGATCTTGCCGAAGCGGAAATTCAGCCTGAATCCCTTCTGCCTAATATACTGGTATGACTGGTCGTCCATCGTAATGTTGAGGTTCCACCCAGAACCCTCAACGCTGCTCGCTACTACCTTCCACGCTGAGGTACTTAAACCTTCGTTCTGGTTTCTCACCAGACTGAGCGCGAAGTCGTAGCCCTTGTCTGCGCTTCTTGGGAAGAACGCCACCATGTTATGCAGCTGCGGTATGTCCTCCCCTCGCTTAACACACAGGGCTGGACCCTTCCAACCCTCTAGCCTTGGCGCAATCTCCGTTAGCCAGGTGGCCGACTTCTCCTCTTGGCAGTCGACTAACAGCATGCCGCCCTTGAAGTAGATGCCATTGAAGGCGCCCGTGAAGCCGACACCGACAGACAGTGCATTTACAAGGCAGTCCTGGAGGTCCGTTAGCTGTTCGGATTCCAGGGCCTCCGCCGGGTAATTGCGGGGCAACACTGCCATTCGGATGCTACTCACTGCCTCCGAGTATTTGCGGCTTGTGGTTTTCACCGGCTGCTGGCTGGGGTTGGAGCGTTTTCCACTGGCCTCCTGTGGTTTATCCTCCCGTGGTCTTTTGGGCCTTGGTGGCTCCTGTGGCGTTATTTGGCCACTCTTCCTCTTCTCCAATGATGCTTCTTGGGGCGCCGGCCTTGCTTCGCTCCGTGCCTCCGACGCGGCTGCTTGGGCTCGGCGACGCCTTCGATTCCTGCGCCTTGTTGCTGCCGACCCACCATTGACGCCTGTGCGTTGAACGCTGTTGGGAGAGGGGTTGTTCCCGCTGCTCCTACTCAGAGCCCGATGTTCCGCTGACTCTGGTGACAGGCCGTCCTCCAGGAATCTTAGGTACCACTTGAGAGTGGCCCCGCTCATTCCCGTCCTTCGTGGGTCGTCGTGGCCTCCTGGCTGTCCTGGCTTCGGGGTACAGGGAATGTTCCCTCGTTGCCGTTTCCTCTTCCGTTCACCCCTAGATTCCACTTTTGTGAAACCACCCTCCTCTCCACAGTCGATCCTGCTCAAGGGGGTTGCGGGGGCAGCATTTGCGCGACTTATCGTGGTCTCGGTAGACACACTGCGCTGAGTTCCGCTGCAGGAGGGCACGTCGTCGTCGTCGCGAGCGTGCTCTTCAAAGAGCTCCCGTTCTTGCGGCGTCATCGCCTCCATGAATTTAAACGCCTTGCGTTTAGCCCATGGGCCACTCCTACCAGCGATACTACTGCTGCTGCTGCTGTTGTCCGTTGTCGTTGCTTGGGTCGTTGCCGTTGTAGTTGTTGTTGTTGTTTGTTGTTGTTGTTGTTGTTGTTGTTGTTGTTGTTGTTTATTCATCTTGTTCTTACGACCGTTTGGCCCGTGTTGTGAGCCTCCCGGTCTAGTCATCGTAAGGGGAATTCCGAAAGTCCGCTGCGCCAGAGCCCCTTGACGCAGTAAGGCCACCGTTACTTCCCAAGGCGGCCCGGTGTTGGGAAGGCTCCGTACGAATACAGCCGAATTCACCTCCTGGCTGCAAATCATCCAATGGGCACGGGTCGCATAACACCCTGGATTAGGAGGTGGTAGCTCTTAGTCACCGCGCACATGCGGCTTCCGCCAGCCCCCAGGAGAGATCCTTTTCAGCATCACCCCTGGCGGCTGGGAGATGCCGTGCTGTGCTGCGGTTTAAGCCTCTGCACCACGACAAGGTGCCTACCATTCGCAGAGGATTAGGATCTTAATAAAGGAATACGATTATATGGCTACGTCCAAGCAATGCGATTCACTTTTTCAGATATTGAAGCAAGAGTCAAACATCTGACCTACTGTGAAGAATACCAGCAACAGACATGACTACAAATCAAGCGAAATACAAAGTACGACCATTTCAGTGCCTCTGCTACACTCGACGAATTTGTTGAAAATCAAACACCTGGACAACGTTTGGAATTTGAGGTGTTTATTGTCATTGTTGATAACGTACTGTCTGCTTTAACTAAACGTATGAAAGCATATCATAAAATTACTAGTGTTTTTGAAGTATTTCGACAGCTAAAATCTCTTAAAACAGATGTCGCTACTGTTATTGACAGCAAGAAACAGAATCCTCTGGAACAGCAATATTATAAACTTTTATTAAATAATTCTCTAGAATCGTGTTACCCAAAGATAGAAATTGCTTTGCGAATTTACTTATCTTTCATGATCACTAACTGCAGTGGCGAACGTTCTGTTTCAACATTAAAACGTGTTAAAAATGATGTAGGGAATAGGATGGTCTTAATCATCATAATTTTGTTTTATTTAGTACCCTAAACTTGAGAACCTATAGCAAACAAGGGCCCCTTGACAGAATTTGCTACAGGCCCCGCGCTAGTTTAATCCGGCACTGTACTTGTCGCTTTGGAGAAAGTTTTAGATATTTGGTAGCTCTCTATAGATTACAATCTTTGCTTTTAATCAGATAGGAACTTTTAAGAACTTCCGCTATAGATTTTAACTTCAGCCTTGCCAACTGGGATTTTAATTCCTTTACGAGAGCGTCAATTAAGTCTCGAATTGTCTTTATTTCCATAAAAAAGTAAGAAAATACTGGCACTGAAAGGAAAACTATAAGAATTCCTGTGAAAATTCATATAATCAAACCTTTTTGTCGAGGCAGTACCAATGAAATGATATAAAAATAATTATGTATTTTTATTTATAGTTTATAATTTGACAGTTGTGTACGGAATTTCGTAGATGGACGTAATCTTTTCAATGCAAGGCTCACAAATCGCCATTAACCGAAAACCTATAAAGTATTATAACTAAACACCTAATTAAGATATAAAGCATATCATATTTGGCATAAGGAATCTCAATAGGAATGGGCACCTGAGGGAAACAAAATTTCGAATAGAATACAAGTTCAATGTGCATATCTCCTAAACAACTTAAGCTACAGCAACAGAATTTGCTGAACTCAATTTGTACCAACACTGAGAAAATGGATGAAATCGGAGGGTAACCCCGCTCACTCCCTATATAACGGTACTGTTAAAAAAAAAAACTACTAAAAGCGCGATAAATCAATAACTAAATGCTTCAGAGACTTAAAAACTTTCCGGCGGATGGTATGAGAAAGCTATATGGGAGCCGGTGTGAAAATTGGACGATGGGCGTGGCACCGCTCACTTTTTGGTGAAATTGCACATCTCGGGACCCGACCAACCGATTTTGATAAAATTTGGTACGTGGTACCTCCCATATAGCATAATTTTAAATTCGATTTGAATCGTTCAGTTACGAGTATGCAAATCAAGAAACAATATAACGGGATTAAACTTTGCAAGGATAATGCGCTTAAAGTATGCCACCTTATGACAAAAAATTGTTCAAATCCAACAAAAACTGTTCACGCCTCTTGGACCGAATATTTATTAGACTTTTGTTAGAAAATATCGATCAAGGTCTGAGATATATACAAATGTAACTGAAATTCAGGGATAGTAACTTTCTGACAATGGTATGTATGTCTGTATGTCAAAAATGGATTGAATCGGACCAATACTTCCCTTAGTCCCCATATGTATATCTAGTATAACGATAATCGAACTTCCGGATGACTTTGTACCGCATATATCGGCTAATATGTTAGTTATCTCAATGAAAATGAACTAGCATGTTTTGCTCAAAACAGTGTATCTTTGGGCCAAAAATAAATAAATTTGAGCGAAAACTTGACTTACCTCCCATATAACTAATATCAGGATTTTCGAACATCTCTATATCATTAGTTTTTAGTATGTATGTAAATACTATATAAAATTTGGTTGATACCACCCCAACTCCCATCTACTAAATATAATGGTTTTGGTTTTTCTAACAAACCTTATGTTTCTGTCAGCATATTGTTACGAATTTACTGCTTGCTAGTTTACTTTGTTAGGTTCGTATCTCTGGATTGACAAATAAAATCAACACTGTTTAATTTAATTCAACAACTCTTTATTTCACAACTCGTCTACACTATAGCAGTTTACTCTTAGCACTGATTGATTACGTTGGCGCTGCCACGGCTTATATAGCCACGCACTTCTCGCTAGATGCCGATGTGTCCTTCTAGAATATTGCGTCTAGAAACCACCAGAACATACTGCTATACGGCGCCAGATGTCGCTAGATGCCGATGTGTCCTTCTAGAATATTGCGTCTAGAAACCACCAGAACATACTGCTATACGGCGCCAGATGTAGCTATTGCTTCGACAAACAAACAGCCGCGGCGCCAGATGTCTACAATAAGACAAATGCTATTCCATATACCTACAGCTATTGTTCATAATAATGGATGCATATAGCAATACAAATACAACTTAATACTACTTTTGTAACACTGCCCTCCACTAAAGCCTAATCGTCCCGATTAGGCACAAATCCTCTTGAACCAAATGGGGCGAGCCTCTCCAAATGTACTACTTTCATTTTACATCGTGCTTTTCCATTCCTTTGTATGCGGTATACCACGTCATTAAGTCGTTTTATCACCATATAGGGTCCTTCCCAGGCTGACTGCAGTTTCGGGGACAAGCCTTTCTTTCGAAGTGGATTGTACAATAGGACCAGATCACCTTCTTCAAAACCTTTTGAATTTGCCGCTTGATCGAACCGGTCCTTCATCTTATTGCTCATCAGATGCGTATGCTGTCTTACCATTAGGTGCAATTCATTCATTTCTTCCTTTAAGGCAGAACAATAATCTCCATCATTTCTTACAGCTGTAGGATTCGTTCCAAACTTAAGATCAGCGGGGAGTCGCAGATCAGATCCGAAAATAATCTTTGCTGGCGTGTAACCAGTTGTCTCGTGCTTCGCTGAACGATACGCCAGCAGGAACATCTGGATGCACTTGTCCCAATTCCGTTGATCTTTATCAACGATTTTCCGCAGATGTTCTTCGAGCGTTCGGTTGAATCTCTCCACCATTCCATCTGATTGTGGATGTAACGCTGTCGTCCGTGTCTTGTGGATGCCCAATAATGTACAGACTTCTTGGAAAATGGAAGATTCGAAATTCCTGCCTTGATCTGAGTGTAATTCGACGGGCACTCCGAACCTTGTTATCCAATTTTCTACAAACGCTTCGGCTACTGTCTTCGCTTCCTGGTTTGGTAAGGCATATACTTCTGGCCATTTACTGAAATAGTCCATGACAACCAGTAGATATTTGTTTCCGGCCGTACTGGTTGGGAACGGACCTGCAACATCCATTGCGACTCTTTCAAATGGCGATCCCACGTTGTACTGTTGTAGCCTACCGCGACTTTTGGCTTTAGGACCTTTAGCTGCCATGCACTCTACGCAATTACTTATCCATTCTGCTATGGAATCTCGACAACCGATCCAGTAGAACCGTTGTTTAATCTTCTCTATAGTTTTTGTAATTCCAAGGTGCCCTCCACTAGGTCCATTGTGATATTCTTTCAATACTTTTGGGATCATGGACTTCGGTACTATGATCAGCAGACGAAACTGTTTGCCATCTTCGCTTTCCCAGGTACGATGAAGGTATCCATTAACGAGGTTTATGCTGTTCCATTGGGCCCAATATGCTTTTGCAGTTGGACTCTCGCTACTTATTTGTTCCTTTGGTGGTCGTACCCCATTTTCTTTGGCCATTATCAGCTTTGCAAGATCAGGGTCCTCCAGCTGATTGATTCTGATGCGGTGAGGAGTCCAATCATCTTCAGGTTCTATATTCAGTAATCGCACGTCGATTATACCTTCTTTTCCTCTGATTTGGAGCAATGTTTACATTCCAGTGGACAAGGGCGACGTGATAATGCATCCGCATTTTTGTGGTGAATCCCCTTTCGGTGTTCTGTTTCGAAGTCGTAATTCTGTAATCTTTCGATCCATCGTGCAATTTGGCCTTCCGGATTCTTAAACTGTAATAACCATTTTAATGCTGCATGATCAGTCCTCAGCAAGAATCGTTGTCCATACAAATACTTGTGGAAATGTTTTACACATTCCACCACAGCTAGTAGTTCTTTTCGCGTCACACAGTAGTTTTTCTCTGGTTTCCCGAGCACTCTGCTGTAATACCCAATTACTCTTTCTTGTCCGTCGATGAGCTGAGACAGGACACCTCCAATTCCATAAGCGCTCGCATCTGTATCCAGGATGAATTTCTTTCCAGGTATTGGATAAGCCAACATCGGCGCCGTACAAAGTAGTTCTTTAAGCTGCTCAAACGCTTTTTCTTGTTCCAACTGCCATACAAACGGGCGATTCTTCTTTGTTAAATCATGTAAACTTCTAGCCACGTTCGCAAATCCAGGTACAAAACGGCGGTAATACGTGCATAAACCGAGGAAGCTGCGGAGTTCATGTATGTTGGTGGGTCGAGGCCAATCTTTAACTGCATTTATTTTTCCTTCCTCGGTGTGAATCCCCTCAGTTGACACTTTATGTCCGAGATATGTGACCTGCTTCTTCCATAATGAGCACTTTTTGGGATTCAAGCGTAATCCGGCTGATGCTATTCGCTGAAAGACTTCCTCTAGATTTTTCAGATGATCATCAAAACTTTTTCCCATGATGATAATGTCATCAAGATACACCAAACATGTCTTCCAGTTGAGTCCTTTTAACACATGTTCCATCAGTCGCTCGAACGTTGCAGGCGCATTACATAACCCAAATGGCATCACAGAGAATTCCCATAACCCGTCGCCCATACTGAAAGCGGTCTTTTCGCGGTCACGTTCATCAATCTCGACTTGCCAATATCCACTTTGTAGATCTAATGTAGAAAACCATTTCGCTCCAGACAAGGTGTCTAATGTATCGTCGATTCTCGGTAGAGGATAACTGTCTTTCTTTGTGACATCATTCAACTTCCTATAATCTACGCAGAAACGGGTGCTACCATCTTTCTTTTTAACTAAGACGATAGGTGAGCTCCATGGACTTATTGAAGGTTCGATTACACCGTTTTTGTGCATGTCTTCAATAATTTTGTTAGCATCTTCACGTTTTGCTAGTGGAACCCTACGCGGAGCTTGTCGGATTGGTTTAGCGTCTCCAGTATTTATGCGATGTTTGACAATGCCGGTTCTTCCTGTGTTTCCTTCGTTTGCAAATATGGATGCGTATTTTTCTAATAGTTTTTCTGCTTTTAATTTTTCATTTCCATGCAGTTCGTTCAGCAAATTATTTAGGAGTGTAGGACTTATCTGCTGTGGCTCAATAGTAGGCTTCTGTTGTGACCGTTCGCATCGTGCTATTGCACTTATATTCTGGCACTGTCCAATTACTGCTCCTTTCTTCAGACTTATAGGCGTGTTGAATTCATTCACTACTCTGACCGGAATGGTGGCGTCTTCTCTAGTTTTCACAAGCGTTCTTCCTACCAATATGGGTGTATCTATTTTTGTTGGTTCCACAATCCACAACTCTTCAGTCCCACCTCCTCCATTCACTTTAGCCCATACAATCGCCTCAGATTTTGGTGGAATACTCTGATTATCATCAACAATCACCCTCTTACTTTCAACGTTGGTCACATATCCGGTGTTTATAGGCATCTCCATGTCCTGGCAAAACAGCATTTGCTTGTTTAAATCCAAAGTAACCCCGTGATCAATCATGAAATCTACTCCCATTATAATTTCATCCGTGATTTCTGCTACGATGAAGGTGTGATTAACTTCCAGGGTACCAATCATCACTTCGCAAAACACTTTTCCCGCGACAGCTGCTTCCTCTCCGGTGGCCGTTCGAAGCTTGCAACCGACTAATGGTTCAACCGTTCCTCTTACCACATCCGGTCGGATAATTGAATGTGTGGCACCAGTATCCAAAGTAAGCATTGACAGTCGTCCATTTACGATACCGTTGATAGTAAGATTGTTGTCATGGCGACCTATTTGTGATATCGAGATGGCGGGGCAAATAGTTGTGGGAACCAGCTCACGCCCCTTTGAACTGTTCCGTTTTAGTTTAACGACTTGTGAGATGTGGATGCTCCGTCCTCGTTATCTGTTGGATGTTTCCGTTTTGATGGGTTTACTTTTATATTGCAATTTCGGGCAAAGTGACCCGCTTTTCCACAGTTGAAACATCTGCCTGTTGTATTTACTCGCGGTGCAGCAATTGTCTTCAGAGTCTTCAATATTTCCTCCATCAGCGCTGGTTGTTCCATTTCAACCCTTTGTACTTTGTGTGCTGGTTTACTTAGTAGGGAAGCTGTTTCCTGTGTGAGGGCGTGCGAAACCGTTTCAGCAAACGTTCTTTTTGGCAATGCATATGTGGCGCGTTTGGTGTCCACATCACGAATTCCATTTATGAAACATTGAATTTTTACCCTCTCAATGTAATCCACAGGTGCATCTGCATTTGCCAAATGAGCCAGTCGTTCTATTTCAGTTGCGAACTCTTGCAATGACTCGTTCATTTTCTGACCCCTATTTTGCAGTTCGATCTGGTATATTTGTTTCCGGTGCTCACTACCATATCGTCTTTCTATCGCACTCATCAATGCCTCATAGTTGTCCCGTTCACAGTCTGGAATAGTCTGAAGGATTTCTGCCGCAGGTCCTTTCAATGATACAAACAAGGACGCCACTTTGTCCGCTTCATTCCAGTTATTGGCCATTGCTGTCTTTTCAAACTGAAGTTTGAAAATTTGAAATGGAATACTTCCATCGAATGTGGGTGCCTTCAATCTTGGATTATTTGTTGATGGTGCAGGGCCATGCAGTTGCAGTTCTCGCATCCGATTACTCAAATGAAGAACTTCTGATTTCAAATTTTCTTCGTCATTTTTTAACGTGCTTAATTCGTCTTCCAATTTTGAAACTTTCTGTTGCACTTGTGTATTACTTTCTGTAATCTGTTGTACCAAACGCTTTTCTAACTGCGTATTATTTTCAGTTATTTGTTGTGTAAGGCGAGACTCTAACTGTGATGTATTTTCAGCTATTTGCGTCATTTGCTGTGCCAGACGATTTCCTGTTTGTACTGCATTTTCTGCATTTTCAGCTATTTGCGTCATTTGCTGTGCCAGACGATTTTCTGTTTGCATTGCATTTTCTGCTATTTGCTGTGCCAAACGATTTTCTGTTTGCACTGCATTTTCTGCTATTTGCTTAATAGCCACTAATAGCATGTTAGTGTCTACACTTGATGACGTTCGTTGTTCTTCTACTTTTTCTTCTACCTTTGTAGAAGTTTCTGGCCCATCAAATTCGAACTCGTCCACATTAATTCCATCCGCTTCCATTGCTTCACGTAATCGTGCCTGCAGATCCGCCTTTTGCCCGCTTATCGGCAAATTACGCTCCTCCAGTTCCTTTTTTAATTGCTGAATTCTCAATTCTCCGAATTTAACCATCTTGAATTTGGATTATTTGACAATCCCACTTCTGACACCAATTGTTACGAATTTACTGCTTGCTAGTTTACTTTGTTAGGTTCGTATCTCTGGATTGACAAATAAAATCAACACTGTTTAATTTAATTCAACAACTCTTTATTTCACAACTCGTCTACACTATAGCAGTTTACTCTTAGCACTGATTGATTACGTTGGCGCTGCCACGGCTTATATAGCCACGCACTTCTCGCTAGATGCCGATGTGTCCTTCTAGAATATTGCGTCTAGAAACCACCAGAACATACTGCTATACGGCGCCAGATGTCGCTAGATGCCGATGTGTCCTTCTAGAATATTGCGTCTAGAAACCACCAGAACATACTGCTATACGGCGCCAGATGTAGCTATTGCTTCGACAAACAAACAGCCGCGGCGCCAGATGTCTACAATAAGACAAATGCTATTCCATATACCTACAGCTATTGTTCATAATAATGGATGCATATAGCAATACAAATACAACTTAATACTACTTTTGTAACAA
>JBAWJQ010000751.1:0-19691 GCA_037783105.1 Bactrocera zonata | reverse complement strand
CAGTTCGAAATCTTACCACAAAAAATAGTTCAGAACAGAACTATTGAAAAAGACTTTGTAAATGAAAAAAATAAAACAAATTTGTAGTAGGATGAAAACCATGGAAAACGAAAGATACAAAGCATATATTAAGAAAGTATTAATTTACCAAGCATCATACCAAGCATTCAGTTATTTACCTCCTCTTCATCATTTACAAAGACTTTTAAATACCTTCCGATATGCCATAATTATGCTTAATCAAACCATCTGTAAGTAAGAGTTATTCCGTATGCCCATTGTTTCCATTTGCGGACAACATAATAAAGCAATACCTATTTAATTTAATTTTCCATTCAACCATTCTAATTGTAAAGGTTTTTGCACTATTCATTTAGTATTTTAGTCACAATTTAATTTTGAGTCTCACAATATATTCGAAAATATAAATATAAATAATCAAGAAGAAATAACCTGACGAAATGGCTAACTTTGAAGCGCGAGAAATAACTTTTTATTGATACAATCAACATTACATTTTGTTTAGATATGTACTACTTGTGCTATCTTTATGTCATAATTGTAGTGAAATTATTAATTTTCGGTGTTTACAATGCAGATATCGTTGCTTGAAGAAATATCCGTGTATAGGGACATTGGCCGGTAATGACTTAAATAAGTTTTAAAGAACAGCAAATTTCGTTTCACAATATTTTATTTGTTAACTCAATTGCCTTTATAATGCTTTATTTGCAACCATGGACCTGAGCCGCATTTCTGTCTCAAATTTATATTGAAATTTATATTGAGAAAATAGCTATGAAATATTCCAGCGTTTTTTTTTTTGTTTTTTTTTTTTTGAATTATAAAACATAATATAAAGATCTTTGCCACAGCTATCAGGACTCGGGCTATTTATCTGGATTTAGAAAAAAGGTGTTTAGCAAAACAGCGAGTCTATCGGCGGCTAAATGGTTCCAAAGCATCAAATGATTTATTTTGAATACTAAACTAAAAGCAGTTTCGTAGAGTGGTTTTGAAATTATTATAAAATTACTAGCTGACCCCGCAGCCGTTGTCCTGCGTGAAATTATGTATTTTGAAATGAAAAGAAAGTTAAATTCATCATTTCATTTTTGGTGTTTTTTTTTGTTTTCAATGTAACGCAGCTTTCTCCCCCTTGTATTCGATAGGTGCGTCACAATCAGTCGGGTTCCATTACACAATTTCGGCGCATGAAGATTGCGAAACATAATAACGACGGATCCTACTTTGAGAGGCAAATGATGCGGTGGCATACCAAGCCTGTCCAAAGAATTTAGAAATACCACTGGATAATTCACGGCGTCGTCTTCATTGTCAAGACGATCGATCGATTTAGATAGATAGATAGATTACTTGAGGTATGCACTGCGACCTTGGGTCTATTGTGCCCTCTCCTAGCTCACAAGGACTCACCAAGCCCCAGCAAATCGATAAATTCCAGTATTCTGCTGGGAGCTAGTGAGTCGATGTGATCCCTATCCGGAAATGGGTTTCCAAGGGCCTTAGACCTGCGTCTACAGACTGCGATGCAATCGATCAGCAGGTGCTCCGGGGTTTCAGGCTCTCTGTCGCAGAACCGGCAATTGGAGCAAGAGGCAAGTCCCAAGTTGAACAAGTGCCTTTTCAACTTGCAGTGGCCGGTATAAAATGCGACCAAGAGCCTGAGTTTGATCCTAGGGAGGTTTATTATGGATTTGAACCTTTTGAGGTTGTACCCCCCTATCAGCAACTTTGCATGCCGCATGCCCTGCGCCCGTTGCCAATGACCTTCTCTGCCCTCTCTTTCCTCCTTACGGAGCAGTTCCTTTATCGTGTGGGGGCCCACCCCGGTGAATGGTTCGGGCCCTACCATACTTGTGGATGCTGCAGAGCGGGCAAGCTCGTCAGCCAGTTCGTTTCCGGCTATGCCTCTATGACCAGGTACCCAAACTAGGTGCACCTGATTCAATTCCGCTAGGCTGTTTAGCCGTTCCCTGCACTCCTTCACTAGCAGCGATTTGATCTCGTAGCCCGAGATTGCTTTTAGTGCCGCTTGGCTATCGCTGAGTATGGTTATTCTCTCATTACGATAGCCGCGGTGGAGGTTTATCTCTATACACCGACTTATGGCTAGGACTTCGGCCTGGAAGATACTGGGGAATCGACCCATCGGTATGGATAACCTTGCGCGTGGGCCCGCGATCCCTGCACCAATACCTTCCGACGTCTTCGAGCCGTCGGTGTACCACTTCAGTGTACTGTCCCTCAGCAACAGCTCAAGAGTGGAGTCATTCCACTCGCTCTTGCTACCAAAGGTAACCTTAAATTTCCTAGTGAAGTTAATTATCTTAGTAGTCCCGTCCTTCGGGAAGAGGGCAATTGGATTACTGGCACCTATCACCTCCATCCTCTGGGACGAGATTATTTTCCCTTTGCCGCATCCCTCTGACGTTATTTGCAGAAGTGAATGCTTGGCTACTTGGCCGATCACAATGTGAAGCGGTGTGAGATCCATCAGGACCTCCAGCGCCGCTGTTGGGCAGGACCGCATCGCGCCCGTCATGCAAACGCATGCTAGCCGTTGAAGCCTCGATAGTCTCACCACCACCGAGGCCTGTGCCGCAACAGAGGCCCAGGACACCGCTCCATATGTCACTATCGGTCGCACAATCATGGTGTACAACCACCTGACAATCCTTGGCTTGCAACCCCAGGATTTGCCTGCCAGTCGATTGCACACCATTAGAGCCTTCGTCGCCTTGACCATGGTTTGGTCCACATGCTGCTTCCACCGCAAAGTGGACGGGACGATGGTTGTTTTCGAGGGGTTGATGCTCAGATCAACTCCCCTGCACCACTCCTTAGCCAGATTTAGCCCTCGTTGCACCAGGTCACAGAGAGTGTCCTCGAATTTGCCTTTCGCTATGATTACTATATCGTCCGCATATCCTTGGCAGCGAATGCCGTTGACGGTCAGCAATGCTAACAGGTCGTCCACGACAAGGCTCCATAGCAGGGGCGATAGTACACCACCCTGCGGACATCCCCTTGTTGTGCCTAGGCGAATCTTAGTACCCCCTGCAGTAGTCTCGGCAATCCTAGTGCGGAGTACCGCCTCTATCCATCTACGCACCGGTGCTTCCACATTCCTACCTTCCAGTGCCATTGCTACACTTCTATGAGAAGTGTTGTCAAAAGCTCCTTCAATATCCAAGAAGGCGCATAGCATGATTTCCCCTTTCTCCAGCGAACTCTCTATCTCGGAGGTCAACTGGTACAGAGCTGTATTAGTTGATCTGCCAGCTCTGTATGCATGCTGAGCTGCATGCAGGGGTGCGTCCCTCAGCGCGTTAGACCTTAAATGATAATCTATTATCTTCTCCATAGTTTTCAGTAGGAAGGAGGTTAGGCTGATCGGCCTGAAAGATTTGGCCAGCGAGTAATCCTTCCTTCCCACTTTCGGTATGAAGATAACCTCAGCTGTTCTCCATGATTCGGGGATGTAGGCCAGCGCCAGGCTCTCCCTCAGCAGCCTTATCAGGTGTGGCATTAGAATCTGCTCACCCTGCTGTAGAAGCGCTGGGAAGATACCATCCACTCCCGGAGACTTGAACCTCTCGAACGAGGCCATTGCCCACCTGATCGAGTCCGCAGTAAACAGTTGTTTGGCGATAGCCCAATCAGTGCGGGACGGCCTGTGTTCAGTTGAGGGCAGACACCGATAAATCGGGACAGTCTCCGGGAAGTGAGCGCGCAAGAGCTCTTTAGCTCTGTCCTCTGCGCTGGTCGTGAAAGTCCCGTCACTCTTTTTGATGGCTAGCACTGTGTCCGTCTTCCCTTTAGCCAGAGCTTTATGCAGCCTGGCCGCTTCTGGTGTAGAGGAGACGTTCTCACAGAATCTCCTAAAGCTGGACTGTTTAGCAGACCTGATCTCTTTATTGTAAAGAGTCAGGTTGCTCCTGTACTCCTCCCAGACCCCTGTACGTTTTGCTTTATTAAATAGGCTTCGTACCTTTTTCCTTAGGTCTGCGAGTTTCCTTGTCCACCAAGCGCAATTGCGCCTGTCTGCGGATACCCCCAAAGGGCAGCTGTCGTTGTACGCATTAATTATGGACCCGTTGAGCATGGTCAATCTGACCTCAATGCCCTGGCCCGTGGCGCTACTGTCAGTCTGCCCCTTCCTCTTCAACTCCTCATCTAGCCTCTCCTGGAAGGTACTCCAATTGGTCCTTCGAGGGTTACGTCTAGGAGGGAACAGCTTGACATCTGCCCTCAGCGTGAACCTTATGATTCTATGGTCCGACAGGGAGGGCTCCGTTGAGACTCTCCACTGCGAGACCAGCCCTGTTGCAGGCTCATTGCTGAGGGTGATGTCCAGCACCTCTCTCCTGCTTATCGTTATGAATGTAGGTTCACACCCTACATTCTCTATCGCTAAATTACTACCTACTAGATATTCTAAAAGGGACTCACCTCTCGCGTTGCAGTCGGTGCTGCCCCATTCCGTGTGGTGGGCGTTCGCGTCGCAGCCGATGATGAGGGGGAGCTTGTGCAGCCTACAATGCTCCACCAGCCTTCCCACCGCCTCCGGGGGTGCCGTTGCTGCCTCTCCCGGAAAGTATGCCGAGGCTAGGACGAAGTCTTTGCCCTCACTGTCTCTAGCCTGCACCGCCACCAAGTCCTGTGTCAGAAACTCTGAAATGCAAAAGAAATCAATATTGCTTCTGACGACTATACACGCCCTAGGCCTCTCGCTAGAGAGGTCCCAGATTACCTTATTTGTCTCGGTCTTGAGGCCCTTTACCTCTCCTTTGTATATCCAAGGCTCTTGGATTAGCAGCGTGCCCAGTTTCTCCGCCGTGAACCTGCTTGTTATGACAGCTGAGGCTGCCGCCGCATGATGCAGGTTCACTTGGGCAATTTCCATGTTGACGGCCATCATAAATTGGGCTCGAGGAGGGAAAGATCCTCGACCCCGCCGTCAACCGCGCTGCTGTCGATTGAGCCACCAAGTCCGTCTAGGAGCTCCTGTGTTGAGGGTAGCCCCATGCTCCGGCCATCATCGGGGACGTCGTTTGTCGGTCCTGGCACTGCCTGTCCAGCTCTGCTCACGCAGGGCTGCTCCGCCGACACGTCCACCTCCATCATCGCATCCTCTTGGGCGGATACCGGCACTGCCTGGCTAACGACGCCTTTATCATGTGGAGGCGCGGGCGTCTTGGCTTCTTTGCTCCCGGTGTCAGCAGGCTTGTAGGGCCGCATGACGACCGTGCTATACCTGTAAAACAGGCGGAAGCTCGCGGCCCGGACGTACTTGTACGACTCGTCGTCGATGTATACATTCAGCCTCCATCCCTCCATATCGCCTAACTTCTCCTTCTTGCTGCTGGCAACACACCATGCCGAGATACTGAGCCCCCTGTTCTGGTTCCTCACCAGGCTCAGGGCGTACTCGTAGGACCTGTCCCCACTCCGAGGGAGGAAAACCGTCATGCTGTGCATGATTGGCACGTCCTCCACCCTCTTCGCGCAGAGGACAGGGCCCGTCCAGCCTCCCAGCTTTGGAGCGTGCTCTTTCAGCCAGTCGACGGACGACTCGTCATAGCAGTCTACCTGCATCATGCCTCCCCTGAAGTCAATACCAAGGAAAGACGCCGTGTATTCGACTCCTCCACACACCTCGTCCATGAGGATGTCCTGCAGCACGGTGAGCTGCTCCGGGTTTAGCGATTCCGCCGGGTATTTGAGAGGCAGAACAGCCATGCGAATGCCCCTAACAGCATCCGCATACCCACGCCGCCCCTCTTCCACCCGGTGAGGAGCCGGTCCAGAATGTTGGCCCCCAGGTGCTTTCTCGTCTGTGCCCCTCACCCTCTTGGATCGTGGGGGCTCCTGTGGCGTGATTTGGCCATCATTTGTATGGCGATCGATTTGTATGAGCGCAAGTCTCTCGGAATTTGACTTGGAAACTTCCAGTTTAAGTCAACAACATCGGTATTTTTGGCAGCTGACATTGCGCGTGCACTTAAGGAATCGTAGTTACGATAATTTGGCCAATGTCCGAACATTTGTGATGAGCTCATCTTTCGTGAATTGATAAAGGGAAGATGGAATTGAAATCGAACCACCGGAAGTATCAACCGAAATTGTACCATTTCCAATTTTTAGCGAAGACGATGTAAAATGTCTTTGGCAATGTCGATGTTTTTATCGAAAAGTATGCGAACTTCATTTTCATTCCAGTTATTAACGTGTTCCAGGAATTGTAATTGCTGGCTTACTTCTCCAAAACTTGCACACATCGAACCATTCACAGTACACAATGACTCAAATAAAGTTGAACCGCGTACATTAACCAATAGCAACCGAAGATAGAAACAATCGTCGTTTTTCGGGTGGATTGTGTAAATTCGTCCTAATCCATTAGTGGATAAATCACCTGGATGTCAATCGTAACTATTTCTTCGACGATGCATTCCGTGCATAATGTCAAGGTATTTCCGAAAAGAGCAATGTTTTCACAAACAGATCACTGACGAAAGTTGAGAGAAAACTCGTCAATGTTAATTTTGTTGCTGGCGATGTTTCCACTGGCTATAATGTATTCTCTGGGTTGAAATACACTCTTGGCCATTCTCCAAATTAAATGCGAGATGCACAACAGTCGGAAAACGTTCATGAATTGCAAAAGTAAATATTTTACAAAACGCTTCATTGCAGTTCACGTAGCGACCGTATCGTTTAAGACCAATAACCGCCATGTTGCTTCCTTTGGTGACGTACTTTCAAACGTATTTTATCGATTTCACCAAACTGCAATACTAAACACTGATATGAGTTTTGAATATGAATTAAACAATAATGGGAAATATAGTACGATCCATGAGTTGTCAACTTCGATATTCACTTTTCTGAGTTGAATGCTGAATGTTCTGCCATTGTCGTCTGGTGAGCGACGCCGATAGAGTTGATATCCATCATTTTCAGTTTGTGCTTCCGAAAGAAAAGCACATGGATAGTGTTTCGTGCATTTATTGTCAGACATAAAAACCGAAAATGGATTGTAGTGTCCGCGCTCCATGCATCATATTGGTTTCCACCACTTCATATAATACTGGATCTTTCTCTACATCAGGAATTTCCGCAGAAATTATTTCATCAATTTGATCTGATGTAACCATCAACCAAAGAAGAAAGTGTGTGTGCGGAAAACCTCTATTTTGCCACTCAACAGAGTGCTGTGACATCGTGATGATCGCTTGCTGATTAACCGCGATCCATAATTCTGCACGTATGTCACCTCATCTTGGGAGAACTTCTTGCCTTGCCTTGGGCTGCCATACTTTGATGGCAAAAAGAACATCAATCGATATTAGGGCGACCTCTTGGTGGCTTCGTAACAAATTTCAATCTGCAATTGACCTCTTTGTGTGCAACACACGTAAGGTTTTCACTGAATAATTTTCAATAATTTTTCTTTTGAATAGCCGGAATAAAAAACCAAGCGACCGAAATTGAACTATTCAAATAATTCACAAATCAAAATATTGAAAAACAAAACAAACAAAAATTGAAAAAAATGTTTATGGAAAAAAGTTTGTAATTATCCAATTTGCTGACTTTTCATGAAAAGTATAAAATATTTTTATTTCTAAACCTTAATTGATCCACAACGAACAACCTCTTAAAATTTCATCAAGATTGGTTCAGCCGTTCTCTTAGCGTTACTAACGAACAAACATTCATTCGTTTGTATGAGAAATCGAAAAGAGCTGTTTTTAGGGGTTTCTCGGCAATTATTCAAATTTTTTTCTCCGCAGAAACCATCTCTGAACCTCAACGAACATTTTAAAAAAATAATTATCAAATTTGGTTCAGTCGTATGAAAGTTATGAGCGTACATACATTTTGACGATTCATTTTTATTTATATACATAGATAAATTAAATTATTGTCGGAATTGGTGAGTAGAATGGGTCGAAACTGAGGTTTTACACTACTTTTTCATTTGAACTGGTTCAGATCATTATTCAATTGGAAAAATTATAAAAATAATCATCTTTTAATCCGCTGTAGTGTTGAAGCGTTCGGGTTGCAGCTTTAGAAGTTGAAATTTTTTCTTCAAATCGGACGGCAATTTCGATTACTTTTTCCTTACACCGAGAATGAATCGCATCAGTTCCGTCCGTCGTTACTTTGTGGTTTTTAAATAATAAATGTATGATTAAATTCTGAAAAATATTTGAGTTTAAATCGACGGCAAACAACAAATACAGCATAATTGTTTTAACAGCTACCCCGAATTCCCCTAATATGCGAAGTAATCTAAGCTAAACTAACACATATGCTTATGGTCGTATATTTCGGAGGACCAATCAAAAGACACACAGTGGGCACAGTTTCATACCATACAGAGGTCTAGGAATAACTGGACTCGAGCTTTCTTTCAGGAACTCTACAGGGGATGTTTACTTAAATGTATTTATGTAAACAAAAATGCGTTGCAAAAGTTCAAATAAACATATATTTTTCAAATCAATGGGGAATTATGCGCTTTACTAAGAAATATTATTAAATGTAGTGAGACAAAATAAATAAAAATTAAATTTTTCGAAATTAAATTTTTAATTTTTAATGGATTTAAATAAAAATCACAGCAATTGAAGTTAGGCATGTGGATTGTCTGTGCCTTTTCAGTATCATCACAGCTTAAGGTGGTAGTATGGTCTAGTTGATTAAGATTAGGTATTTTTTAAAATCAGAAACTTTTCTACTATCCATTCTTTACATGATTTTTATAAACATTTAAGGAATATAAGAAATAACTAAATAAAAAAAGTCGCCGAATTATAAGTCGTTGGAGTGGTTGACATAACTCCAACCTAAAAGTGTAGTGACCTAAAAGATACAAATTGAAAAAATTCTTCATGACCAAAGTTGTCGCTATCATGTTAAGACTCGGCCGGCTTAGACGTCAAGTCACAAAATTCTGTGTATCTCCGGAAATAGTTGGAATTTCAAAAATCCGTTTAAGGGCTTATTTCTGGAGGCCTAAACTTTGAAAAACGATATTTTTTCAAATTTTTTGACCAGCTTAACCCCTTAAAAGACCATTACGTTCGCATGATGCTCGTTGCTGCTTTTGATTTTGATCTAACTGGAGATGATCTTTGGTGGCTCCCTCACAAGTTTTTGATGTCGAAAATGTTCTATTCAACAATAATTTTTTGAAAACAATGATTTTCGACCTCCCAGGTAACTGATTTTGTTAGCGGTTATGTATAGAAGGTAGACGATTTAAAACAGGGTGGTAAGTGAATATATATTTAATATGGTGCTCAGTTTTCTCCATTTATATGAACTTGCTCTTTCAATCTTCTTGATCAGCCATAGACCAAAAATCGATGACTGTGTTAGGACAAAAAATGTCTCATGTTTTCCACTTATAAACTGATCCTCATGAATGTGTAGCTACAAAAAGAGTGTTTTCCATAGAGAATTTTTCCACTGGGGAACTTAATATCTCTTCAAAACATCTCCAGATCTCCAGATATAATATAATTAGCTTCTTTGCGAGTAAAATCAAAATTCAAATTGTTATGAATAGAGTTTGGTCGAAGATGAGAAAAGTGCACCGATTTTGGTTACACTTTCGTTACTAACATTATATTCATCTAAGTTGAGTTATAGTAAAATTTTCTATCATACTAAGTGTGGCATACATACATAGGTACACATATACAAATGAATAAACACATGCACCTTAACTCACGCACGTCTTAACCTCAATTTGGTTCTGAAAACCAGCACCAAGCACATAAATCAACGGAGAAAAAATCAAAAAAAATTAAAATACAAGCAAAATTCACTTTAATATTCATTTTCGACATTATTTCAGCCAAAGATTTGTCTCAAATCAACAAGCGCTCTGCGTCCCTTCCCCGAAATCGCAATCAGACGAAACAAAGTCAATTGGGCGCGAGCGCAGTCAATCGCGATCGCTGCTGCCACAGCAATGTGGCAATGTGAGATTTGTGGCAGCCAACATGTATTACCAAAAAACAATGGCCCATTTAATGTTGGCAGCTTGTCTGTCTTTTCAAACGTACGTATTTTTGTCCGTCCGTGCGGCTGCAACGGATTCCACGGATCCAAGCCAAAGCGGGTGTACGTGCTCCTTACGAAATTTGGTGTCATCGTTGTTGTTGTTGGGATATTTCAATGTTGACCCTGCTTGGCTCCAAAATGCGTAACATTGTTTTTTTTTGTTGTTATTGTTACTGTTTTGTTTTTTTTTTTTTTGGCTGTTGAAGTTGTCGAAGTGGTAGGTAGGAGCAGCTCGTAGGGACACGCTCGCGCGCCTTTGAGTGATTTATGTAGTTTGTGACAATATTTGTTTTGGAAACAAGCATGTTACTCTCATATCTGTTGTACATGTATGTATGTTTGTGTGTGGAACCATGTTGCAGCGCCACAAGCGTAGGCTGGCATATTATCCTTGACCACGTCCGCATAACTTAACACATCGCAGGATTCTTTTGAAATTCAAATTCATAGAATTCCCCAAAACATTGTGGTGGAATGAGAAATGTTGCTTGATATGGATTTGAATAAATTGCATATGCTTACCTATAAACACATATACACACATATTTAAATAGTTGTATGTGTTCGGTTTGTCATTGTAAAGAATTTGTGGAGCAATGAGTTGAAAAAAATTGGTGAAATATTCAAAATACACACGCAGACAGCGGACATTCTGACAAATGGTGGCGATTTGATGGCTTATTGTTTAAGTTCCATCAATTTTTTCGCATAAATATCTGAGTAAATTTGAATATTTCGCCAGAAGATAGCTTGCAAACAGCTGGTTTTTAGAATTGCTTAGTTCGATCAGGTATGTAAGTGCTTTTGTGAGTCGTGTTAGATTGATTTAGACAAATAAGTTAATTAAAATCTGTTTAATATAATAAAATAAAGATTTTTCGAACCAGTGTGTTTCAAAAGTTCATTTCTATATCAAATCGATTGAACATGAATACATGTTGATACAAAAAAGTACCCGGAAATTGTAATTAAATTCCCCGGGTAAATGAAAATTAAATATTTTGCGTTTTATTTACAATTTCTGGGTATTTATTTGCCACTATTTAAGTTTCTAGATAAAACTAAAATTTTTTTCTGCTTCGTAGCATTTAAAAATAAATATTTTGTTGACTAGTGTGTTTTCCAAATATTCATATGTGGCTCAGACTGATCGAGAATTATACTCGTATGTAATAAAATATTTATTTTTAAGTTTGAGAAGCGTTCAAATATAAGATTTTGTTGATCAGTGTACTCCAAAAGTACTTATTAGCTGCAATTAGTTAAGGAAAATATATTACATACTCATTACGACAAAATTTTGCTAGAAATTATCTTTATTTAAATAACAGATAAAAACAATAATTTGTTTAATAGTGTATATTCCAAAAGTTCACATAAAATTTCAAAGCGATTGAAAATTATACGCAGGTATATGAAACCTAAAAACTAAAATTTAAGTTTTTGTATACTTTAGAAGTGTTAAAAATAATATTTGTTGACTAGTGTATTCCAAAAATCTTTTTTTAGTTTCAAACATCAAAGAATCCAATATTATTATAATACAATGTTTTTTTGAATTCTCTATATTATTACAAATTTTTTTAATTTCTTATTTGTAAGTTGCGCTTAAGTAAGTTTTTGTTAACTAGTCTAAGTTCGAAAATTTCATATGATACTTTCAAAACGTTTGAGAACCATACGCATATAAATTGAGTATATTTCTTTATTAAGTTTTTCTATAGTTAGGTAGCATTCAAAAATAAGATTTTGTTGATCAGTTTATGAAAAAGCCTTTATTAGCTTAAATTGGTTAAGAAAAAAATATTACACACTTATACGACAAAATTTTGTTTAGAATTTGCTATATTTAATCAACAAATATAGATAAGAAATTTGTTTAGCACTGTTTATTCCAAAAGTTTCATATGAAATTTCAAAGCGGTTGGGAATCAAACACATGTCAACTAAATATATTGTTTTTTAAGTTTCCAAAAATTCAGTGGCATTAAAATATAAAATTTTTTTGATTAGTGTATGCCAATAGTCTATCTTAATTTTAAATTACTAAGACACCAATATTATAAAAATATTTTTTTTTTTTTTAGAATTTCCACTGTCTTAAAAGTATTTAAAAATAAAATTTGGTTAACCAGTGTATTTTCCAAAAATTCAAATATTTCTCAAATCACATTTGTCATTTTCTTGGTTTTTAGTAGCACTTAAAAACACATTTTGGTGCACCAGCATTTGTTCCAAAAGTTCATAAAAATTTTCAAAGCAGTTGAGAATTTCACGATTTACAAAGAAATGTTCGTCAAATTCAAATAGTAATTAGCCTTTTAATAAGCAGTATCCAATAAAGATTTTGAAACTTTACTTTATAATTTATCTCCAATAATATTGAATAATAAAAAAAATAAATAAATGCTAAGTAAGGCGAGGTGAAATTGTTGGTAACGTTCAGATACAGCTCTCCTAACGGTACGTTTTCATAAACATAAAGACTCTAGTAGCAGCTTTTTTACTTATTTTGGTCCATCTTGCGAAGAATTTTGTAGGGATGAGGTGGAAAGATAGTGTCACCAACAGTGAAAGTTTCAGAGGGAAGACTGCAATACACAGCTTAAAGAAGAAGAGAAGAGAATAACATACCACTTACCTCTGATATTTAGTGAGGAACAACAAATTAGAGCTAAAGCAATTAATTATCCAGGGAATATCGGAAAAATACGGGGTCGGCAACTACTTACGAGCAGTATAGGATAAAACCATATTGTATATTGTATTATTAGGTCAACATAATTAAGTTCTTCAGTAGGAAACTAGCAGATAATGCGGAAGATGGCATACCAAGATAGTAGTGAAAATCTAGTCAGACAGGCAAGTGGATTTCCGATCATTTGCAATTAAATGTGTTCTCTAATCTTTAAAAATATGTATCCAGAATGTAGGAAGTTTAAAGGAATCTTCTTGATCTAAAATGAATGAAGTTCTAATGAAATTTCTTGATCTCCAGAACAAGACTTTTCGCCTTCTCTTTTCCTAAACATTAGAACATTGAAGAACTCCAAAGCTTTGATGCCTAATGACTTAGAACAAGCAGTTATGGAAGCCCCCAAAAGTTCACTGATAACTTTAAAAATCGATGTTGGTTAAGCGCCAGCAAATGTCTCACTTAGAGAGCTTAGAAAACTGGTGCGTTATAATACCTAAAACTCCTATCTTGTGATTATAAACTGACAAAGCGCTTTGATTTCAGCTGACTAACTAACCTGACCTGTAATAAAAAAAAAAAAAAAGTTCATCTTTGTACATATGTAGAGGGCTATCGCTGCAGCTAGGATCTTTTACACAACTTGGAAATTTAATTTTTTAAATGCCTTAAAACATTAAAATCCATAAATTAACCATTTGTATCCACCATTTTTTTAAATACTATATACGAGGTGTGTATCGCGAATTTTGTGTTTTTTCAAAAATTATTTATTTATTCATGAATATCTATTTTGTCCCCTTCAAAGTAATCACTTTAAAGAATCATTTTTTTTATCTTTATCTCGTCAAGAGAAGCGTAACGTCGTCCTTTCATGGGCCTCTTCAGTTTAGGGAACAAGAAGAAGTCACAGGGGGCCAGATCTGGGAAATATGGTGGCTGCGGCATCATTAGTGTGTTGTTTTTGGCCAAAAAGTCGCGCACAAGCAACGATGTGTGTGAGCAGGGGCGTTATCGTGGTGCAGAAGCCAATTTTTGTTCTTCCACAAATCCGGGCGTTTCTGGCGGATTGCTTCGCGCAAATTGTGCATAACTTGCAGGTAATATTCCTTATTGACCGTTCTTTCCTGTGGCAGGAACTCATGATGCATCACGCCCCTGCAATCGAAGAAAACTGTCAGTTACGATTCGCGATACTTTTTGAACACAACTCGGATTTTCTAAGTCTCCTCAGACATGAAACTTATCACCAACGTTCAATTTGGTAAAGTAGCACATTCTGTGAGGGCTCTAGATTTCATTTTTTTTTCATAGAAGCACTTTTTTCGTTACCCTTTTTTGACATATCACGCGTGAGTCGTGTCAAACTGTCATTCTATTTTTCTTCTGTATTGTTTGAAATGTGTCTCGCGCACTTCACTCAACATATGATCTACATAATCGGTCTTCTGAGCGTACTATTCGCAACACCATCCCTCATCTTGAGACCCAGCATTCATTATTGGATAATATTTGACTGAATAAATCAAGTCCAGCACGTAGTGAAGAAAATATAGCAGCCGTAGTTGAGAGTGTACACGAAGACCGTGTAGAGTCGATTCGGCGCCGTTTGCCCGGACTGACGTATGGAACGACTTGGCGCATTTTGCGTAGAGATGTTACTTGTGACCCATTCATATTTCGTCAACCATCAATGGCGACCGTTATCGCGCCATGATCACCGACTATTTGATGCCTGAAATTAAATTTCGAGGTCTCGGCGACATTTGGTTTCAACAAAACGGTGCCACTTCCCACACATTATGTCAATCAATGGATTTGTTGAGAGAATTCTCGGTGAGTAGATAATTTTACATTTTGGGACAATAGATTTCCCACCAAGATCATAGGACATCGCACCTTTAGACTTTTCCTGTGGATGCATTTAAAGTCTAAAGCCGATTTAGGCCTTGGGGCAAAACATCTTGCATGTCATTCGCCACTTACCAGTCCATATGCTCGAACGAGTCAACGAAAATTTGACTGAACTCATCTGAGACATAGACGCGGCCAATATTTGAAAGAGATAATCGTCAAAAAATTGCCAAAGAACGTTCTTTCGAATGGAATAAATATTTAGCAATAAATTTGGAGTTTTTAGTTGAGTTATTTCTTTAAAAAAGTTGAGAACCTCGAAATGGATCACCATTTAAAACAGGTTTCAATATATTTACAAAAAGTTTGGATGTTGATATAGAGGTTTTGCTATACATTGGTTTGAAACACCAAAAGCTTTTAGTAAGGTCACACCGGTCAAAATCACAATATTACCAAAACCACTCCAGGCACTCCATTTTTTTAATTGGCGGTCCTTTTTAAACCTGAACCTGAGCTTTCAGTAAAAGAAACTCGTTATTTTGGTGCTTGTTGGTATTTCAAAGATATTCATATGGAGAGGACAAGTTTCTGCTTTCTCTGGGGCATACCTACAGAACTCCAGTTGCAGGGGCATCCAACTTTTTCAGTTATTCGCTCGCTATATTTTTTCTGAAAAATAAGCTATTCTATGGAACGCTTATTCTTCACAATATTTCTTACACTTTTTGTATCATCACTTAAGCATATTACAACCTCAAACTCAACTTCCGAGTCCATAGATATACACACTTGCAACTCTGGCTTTAAGTTGTGGAAACAATTTTCCTTATGGCCTTCCGTGGCAATTTCCTCACGCCAGCGCGCTGAGTAATTAAGAAATGACAAAATATGAAATCCATAAAACAATAACAATAACAACAACAGCAATGCAATGCAGTAACGCAATAAATTCTCAAGTAAGCGAGATTTGCACAGCAAAGTGATTGCAACTAATTGCAATTACCGTTGGTCGACATGCAATCGGCAAAAAGCGCGCCGAAAGGAAAAAATATTCAAGTAGCAGTGAAGAAATTAACCCACGATTGCCGAGCGCAAATGTGATAAACTGATCGCATAAAGCAAAGTAATCGCTTTTGTTGTAACACAGCAACAACAACATAACGGCGGCGCAGTGCATATGTTGGGCTTGGCGGCGCGGCAAGTGCGCGGAGTGGGCGAGCAGGCGAGTTGTGCTGAAGGCAGGGTGCGACGTACGCGCGCACAGTAGTACCGGCGTGAGTTGGTCGTTTGGTGATAGTGAACAGCGGAAGCGCTGACTACCAAATGGGGCAACAACTTAGCGGTGGCGTCGGCAGCGGCAGCCACACTCATATATAAAATGTAAAAGCGTTCCATTTTTATCCCCAAAGTAAATCTAAGGCGAATGCAATGGTATATGAATGCATTAGAGTTGCAATAATGTTGCTGATTATTGCTGTTGTTATTGTTGTAGCTGTAGTAACATTTGTTGCAACTGAATTAATATCGATATTTTCGTGGAGCAGCCGCTTGCCGCTTTTGTTTTGCGCTGACTGCAGTGGCAAATAGTGGACGCCCTAATGCCACTAGGAAAATAGCCGCAACAACAACAACAACAACAACAATCATTTTATGCACTTTGGGGCAGGGCAGCAATGGCCTGTGTGCAACAAACGGCAGCACAATCGCCATCGCCACCATTGCCACTTGCCACTGCTGGCGCGCGCTCTTAGCCCACCGCCAACAACAACAACAACAACAACGACGTACAGGCAGCAAACATATTTAAGCAACATTATTGCCAAATCGTGACCACAGTTGCATGCAACTGATATCGAAGCCAAGCGAAATTGCCAAACGGTTGCGGCAGCGGCTGTGGCATTGAAGTTGGCGCGGCATTGCCGCATACGTAAGCTATGTATGCTTGCTGAATTTGCTTTTGTTTGCTCGACTAAGACAACAGCAAACAAGAAAAAAAAAACGAATAACAACAACAACACTAACAACAAAAGCGCTTTTTTGCTATTGAAGCTGCTACTCGCGGCGCGGCGCATAAAGTGTAGCGCGCGCAAACAGTTTAGTGGCATATGGTTCATCAAAGCGCTTTGCTGTTGTTGTGGCATGTTCTATTTGCGATGATTTTTGCAATTTCTTTTTGCAATTTTTTCTTGCTTTTTGCTATTTTTGCATTTCTACAGCAGTCAAGTTTGCCTTCGATTTTTCAAATATGAAATTTGTTGCGCGTTTGCTACTACCGCTTAGCGCGCTCAGCGCTGCCACTGATGGGCAGTGACAATCTGTTGCCTCCACCCTGCGCGCAGCGCGCCACACCCTTGCGCTCTTATATTGGGTTTTCCGCGCCCTCGCGTCTCCGTCGCGTTTCAACTGCACATGCCACACACTTGTTGCGCGCCACGCCGCGCCGCGCTCGTTCGTCCTCACTGTGTTCGCCTGCAAAATGGCTGCCACTTTATTGTGATTCCATTCAAGCGATTTAACAACAAAAGCTTTCGCCCCAATTGAATCAGCGCTGCTGACTCGAGCTCCAGTCATACCGCTATGTGCTGGCTACGGCTGTGGCTTCTCTTCTACCTGTGTTGCGCGGCGCGCTACCGTATGCAGCTTATTACAGCGCATTTGCAAGCTCCTTCGCCTTGCAATGGCGGTTGGCTGCAATTGGCCATGTTAGAATTTTATGATTTTCCTTCGTTATCTGCATTTTCGCATACAGTTAACTTCAAATCGATCGATCGTAAATTTTCCGCGACGATTCGTAGCTAACATTATTACAGTTTTATTTTTATTTTTATTTTTTTTTTGTCATTTTTGTTGTTGCTCTTTTAACAATTTTAAGCCATTCGTTTGGCTGCTGTTCGCTTGTGCTGTTCTGCATTCCCCGAAAGAAACAATAAAATTTGCAATGCGATTTTCGGTTCATTTACATTTATGGACATCTACGAATAGCTGAAATCGCCTAATAGTTAAGAAGAATAATGGCTACTGCATTGAGATGGGCCAGTGATGTGTTGAATGCGGTTGGCTGGTAGCGCACGTTGCACCCAGTATACCAAAAATTGTGGTTATGTGGAGACTTATTTGTTACTGTCTAAATTAGTAATCGTTCGCGCCTTTTTTACTCTCCTCAATTTTTCCTCCGCTTTTGTTCTTATACATCCCCCTCATTCATTTTTCTTTCCTTAATCGTCTTCTATTCCACTCCATATTCCTCTTCCATAATCATCTTCCTTCCTTCTTAACCTTTGATTTTTTCCTCCTTTTCCATTTAGTCTTTGTTTTCTCCTCGATGAGTCAACTATTAGAAGTACTGCGATACAAAACATATGTGATCCTTATGATTCAACTTCGGCAAAGCGGTTCAAATATCATTATACCGGAAAAGATGAGTCTATTCTGCCAGCTATTTATTCTTGCAAATTTTTTCAACTCAAACATCGGTCCAACTTCAAATAGAATTCAGTATAGAGCTTTCATAATTGCCACAACCAAATCTGTAGGCAGCTGTTAAGAGATATTTAGGTCTTCGAAGCCGATTTTGCATTTGAAAAATAATTTTGCTCTTGCAACCCCTTCTTCTTGCAAATTTAATCTAGTTAAAATCGGTTCAAATCAGGTAAAAACACCAGAATTTCGTGGTAGAGTTTCTTATATCATCAGTGCTGGGCGCCCTAACAGTATCTAAAAAGATAAAATATTTTTGGATCCCTAAACCCAACTTTTGACTCGAAAAGTATGATTTTATTCTTCAAACCTCTTCTTCTCGCAAATTTAATGTAGTAGAAATCGCTTCAAGTCATCTATCAATTGAATTTCGATGTATAGCTTTCTTCTACGTTCACTGTCGTCACTAGCTAGAGATCTTTGGGTCCATGAAGTCTACTTTATATTAGCGAACTATGCTTTTATTCTTAAAACCACTTCAATCCTAGTCATCCAACCATTGAAATTCGGGGTTAGGACCCCAATTTCTTTCACTAAGAGATTTAAAGAGAAATGTGATACCCTAAACTTGAGTTTTTCAGAGAAGATTATATGCTTTTATTTTGTAGCCGCTACATTAATTTTTTCTTCCTTAGGTCTGGAAGCGCTTGAATAATAATCTCCTTCAATAAGTTTGGTTTGCTAGGGGTATATAAAGATCAAATATCTTACACTGACGTGTAAAAAATGTGTTCATAACCTCAGCATTGACCACAAAATATAAAATAAATACAAGTTTTCTAATTTGATAGTTGAAAGCCAAATATTCTTTCGAAAGAAAAGATTTTCAAGTGATCGGCTTTTCAACTGACTATTTTCAACAGTTTTTATGAATTTATAGTAATATAATGATATAAGCTCCCATATAATGTGAACAAATAGCAAAAGAACACTCGTTAAAACCAGAAAATTCAACATAGAAGGATACTTTTGAGAAGCGGAATAAGTATTTGAAAATCTAGCACTGCGTATTGAATACATAAACTGTATTGACGACAAAATCAATCAAAACTTCAACTAAAAACGAAAAGGATTATAATTTTGAAAGCTAAGATATCATAAGCATTTTCTACGAACTTTTAGAAGAGTTGAGCATTCTTTTGCTACTCGCTTAAAAAAGAAAACAATATAAATAATATATAATACTAACTTAATTCACTAAAGCTTTTTGAAAAAGGCGTCTCTGTAAACCCAGTTTATTAGTTTAGTAGAGTTTCTTCAATTACCAAGTTTACTCTATTTATTTTTTTTTTACTCAGCAGAGACCTTCTCACTCTTTAACTATCTAAATCATTATTTTCATTTCAGTAAATATTAGTTTGCTTCAGATGGAGGCGAACTTATTCATTCAGTTTTTTCCAAGTTTATGAGCTACAGGATTATTCTACATATCTTAAGCTAAAGTCCCTGTTTCGAGCCAGTAAAAGTACATAAATAGTCCGTAATTCGTATATTTCATATAAGGGTGGCTAGCACTTAACTCTACTTGAATTTATGTTTCTGTAAAGTTAGA
>JBAWJQ010000750.1:0-18586 GCA_037783105.1 Bactrocera zonata | reverse complement strand
GAGAAACATTGTCTGTTGGAACTACAGTGGTTATGGCATCCTTCCACATACTTGCTTTAAATAGAACCAGCTTCTAGGAACCTGTTGAAGGTTTCATGCAACCTAAGCTGGAACCAGTATTGAAACAATGAAGGCTTTTGAAAGATGTGACAAATTTTCTTCAGACAGTCTACAGATTGTTTTTTGTAATCAAGATTTATCTTTTTTTACATATGGA
Source organism: Bactrocera zonata (assembly GCA_037783105.1). Classification (NCBI taxonomy): domain Eukaryota; kingdom Metazoa; phylum Arthropoda; class Insecta; order Diptera; family Tephritidae; genus Bactrocera; species Bactrocera zonata. The sequence goes on along the minus strand of JBAWJQ010000750.1, from coordinate 18,369 downwards.
ATTGGAAAAATTGGAGATCTGTACAAAATAACAGGTTAAACTCATTTTGCCACAATTAAAATGTAGTGGGTGGGCCAAACTGATAATACTAATAGACTTGTTGTGTCGTACATGTAAAGAGAGAGAGAGAGAGAGAGAAAGACATAGCGCTGGTCGGGACTTTGTTCTTATGAAAGAAAAATAGGATAGGTTAGGTTGGTTTGGTAGGCCAATGAGCCAACCCTTCGACCCTTTTCGATACCAAATGGAGTTCAGTTACGAGGTTCATGATGAGTAATAATCTTTTGGGATGCTTGACGGAAATCTCAGTAGACTCCGTGTCCTTACTATTGATACCTCTTCCAGTGTTTCATATCGCCTCCAAATGCTTAAATCGTAGCCTTTCCAACGCGAGACCAGTGCACAAGAAATGCTCAATTGTTTTCCTGTTGCCTTGTCCTTGATATTTTGTGCAGTATTCTCGATCTGTCAGTTACCATACTTTTGTTTGGTCATCACAAAGACAATGTAGAGGTTTTCTAATGTTTATCACGTGTTTGGTTGTCAGTCGTACACCAGTCTTGGCAAACTCGTCCAATATCTCTTTTTTCGATGACTTTGTGACCAGTCACCCAGTTGAAGTGAATTCGTTTTTTTGGCGAAACCTTCCACTTTTGGCGAAACCTTCTACTGTTGCCCTGCCTTACAAGGGTCAAAAGTGCCTTGCCCTTGGAGTTGTTTACTGGAGCAACTCTGGAGAATATATAACCCCATTAACTCCATCCTCCATTTTCGAGCCAACCGTATAAATGGTTAGTGTGATACCCTCCCGGTTGAAAAGTGGAATAATGTAGTCTGTGCTTGCCGAAGTCCTAAGGTTCTATATGTTAACTCTCCTCCAGTCAGTGGTTGCTACTCCGATTTTGCTGCGAAGGTTTCAGAGAAGAGGTTTATAGGTGGCAGGTTTAGCACTAGTTTAAGAGTCCAATAAGTCCGTTGAAGTGATTCTTAAGCTCCCGGCTTAACGGAGCGAGAATCTGAATCCGTTCCACTGACTTCTGGTAGATGGATTTCCGTGCGCTTATCTACCATAGAGCAGAACGGTAGAGCAGAATTAGTGTTACAGTGCTGTGTGGCACCAGTGTATGACAGAGAGAGAGAGAGCTCCAGTTCCATCTATTGCAAGAATATTGAAAAAAGATGTTATCGGCTTACATCGCTCATTAAGGTAAAGCGATATAAATATATATACGAATGAAAGAAATAACAAAGCTCACATCAAATTTCTAAAATATTAAAAGTGGGAACCTAATAGCTCTCTCAAAAAGATCTGTTGCTTCAATAAGTGCAACAAGGGCAGTAAAATAAAGTTCAATTCCTCCTCAGAAGCATGCAAATGCAACTTCCATATATAAAGTTGCACAGTAAAAAGTAAGCTACACATACAAAAATAATGATTTATGTTCCCAAAAGAAAAGGAAGCTCATACTTAATATTTATAACTCATTTGTGGAGTTTAGCGTCCAACAAATGTACACAGCACAGTACCTCCCACGATTGACAAGCGCTACCAGCTATAGCCAGCAGCAAGAAAAAAATCCACGGCACTTCATGCCACTAGAGCGCTAAGCCAACATTTTGTTGTACACACTTTGTCAAGGGACGCAGTTGTTGCTGCCGTAAACTTAGAAGAGCATAAAAGTTTTAATAACCAACAAAATGCAGAAATACCGGACTCGAAATAAGAAGCAGAGAAAAGCAGTCAAAGCGCTGACATGCCACACGCATGCGCTGCGTCCGTTGAGGAAGTGTGTATTTTGTTTTGATCGCCAGCTTCACGGCGGTGATGGTGACAACTAAATCTCAGCGGCGCGCACTGTTGCTGCAGCAAGTCATAAATGAAACATCACGCTGCACGCAAATTCACAATGCGAAGGGAAAATGCAAAAGTAGCAATAACAACTAGCAGCTATATAAAATCAATGCAGCAACGGTGGCGACATGAATGACTGTGGAATGACGGTCATAACTGCGCGCCTCCACGACTGCAGCGCTGTCAACCGATTTTATAGGCCTACTTAAGCGCAACAATAACAACAGGGAAATAAAAAGATGACAATGCGCTTGACTGTGTAGCCGTGTAGCGTTCACAGATTGTCCCAGATGACAACAGCAAGTCAGCAGAGAGATGGGAAAAAGAACAAACAAATGTACAACAAAATGGTCATAAAACGTCTGCCAGCCAAGCAATGCAGCTAAACGGACTAAAGTGTTTGACACTGCAGTTGGATTTTTTCTCAAAAGCCACACATTCACACTCACACACACAACTAGAAGTATAAATTTGTATAGTTGTGTGTGCATATGTAAATGCTGATGTGTGCCGTGTCGGGAATTTGTTGCGCGCTTTTTGTTGCACGTTGCAGGTTTTACAACCAATAAAATTGCATTTTTCACATAATACAACAGTGGGTCATAAAAGTGCGCGTACAGCGTGGCAAACAAATGAGCGTTGTAGCTACACATATGCTTATATTTACATATTTGTTTGAACATAAAGAAATCTACGTATGCTGTTGTTATGTGTATTTACGTTTTTGCCGCCCTTTAAACGTTTATGAGCCACAGCTTGTCATACACTATCAGCAGCGATGGCGATGTTGGGTGTTGGTTGTAAGCTCAAGCAGCTTCTGGTGCCTCTCTGCAGCTAACTGTTCTGCGATAGTTGACAATCACTGACGGACTACTACTATTTATTACCGTTAGCGCATAAAACAGCATGTGCTCAACAGTTGTGTCTTGTTATGGGTAATATTTGGGTAATATTATTGCTCGTATTACCTTTTTTTCAAATTAATCACAAACATTTTTATGATTTTTATTACTATTTTTATTTTATATGTATGTATAATTGTGGGCAAAAAATACTAAGACTTTGTTTATAATTTTAAAATCCTTAATTTAATCTTCACAATCCCCTTTGGCTCTAATACACTTGTGGCAACGTTTTTTCCCAACTTCGAAACAGTCTTTAATGTTAATATGCGGAATAGCTTTCAATGCGCGAAGCGATTTCTTTTAATACCTCCTTTCACATGGTGCTAAATCAAGTGAATATGGTGGCTCCGACACGATACTGGTTGAAAAATTGGCAAAAAAACTCACGAAGAATCAATGCCGTATGCGATGGTGCATTATCCTGGTGCAAAAACCAAGAGTTTTCGCCCCATAACTCCGGCCTCGTTTTACAAATAGCTTCGCACAAACGACGCATAACACTCAAATAATAATATTCCTTGTTGGCAGTTCGGCTAGGGGGAAGGGATTCGGAGCGGAACCTTGAGTTTTGACTCCTTTGACGGGGATTTTTCGCCTTCAGCTGACCTTTGCCATGATTCGGCAGATAGATCGTCTGTTCCCGGGTCGTAAGCATAGATCCGAGATTCATCGGCAGTAATAAAATGTTTCATGACATCCTCTTAGTCGGAAAGCATTGATTCACAGACGTTAACGCGTCGCTGTTTTTCGAGAACTGGAGTGATTTTGGAACCAATCCTGCTTACACTTTTCTTACTCCTAAATGATTTTTCGAAATTGAACGGTAATAGCACTTGCAATCATAACGTTATTTACAAACTTTTTAGTGGTCACCGGAAAACTTATGAGAGGAGCTCCCGGAGATCAGCTGTAGTTACTTTCCAAATAAATATTTATGCCAAAAGTCTAACATACATACAGTTAAAATATACCATAATACTATGTGTACAAACTTTTAGATCAATACATTTAAAATTTTTGTTAGAGGAAATTCTGAAAAATCCGCTTTTTTCGGCCTTCTAACTGTATATAACCTCTTAATAATAAATTGTGTATTTTTCCAAAATTTATTATTTTAACTAATTTATCAGAAAATTCAATTTTATGGCAAGGCTGTCAATAATTCACTCATTAAGAAGTAACCGTTATGAGTAAAAAGCTAAACCGGTAATTCATTTTGTTAATAGTACAATTTTGGCTGAAGTTGTATGTTTCTTCTATGCTAAGGGCTTTGCCATAACAAATTGGCAGCTCTGCCAGCAACATTTGCAAATAAAACTTAACTAGTTATGTTGTTGGCTAAGTAGATATATTTTTTATACCCTGAACATGGTATATTACATTTGTCTCGATGTTTTTAACACCCAAAAAGAAACATCGAAGAGTCTACCAAATATTTATTTAAATGATCAGCGTGACGAGCTGAATCGATGTAGCCCTCTCTCTGTATACACGCGAACAAGTTTTTCAGTTTTTTAAGATATCATCCTGAAAATTTTCAGGTGCTCTTTTCTGCCCAGAATTCTGCTTACTTGATGGAATCGCCGGTATCGTACTACTATAGCATATAGCTGCCATACAAACTGAACGATCGGAGTTCAACGCTTGTATGGAAATCTTTTTCATTTGACGAGATATCTTCACAAAATTTGGTGTTGATTATTATCTAAGACAAAGGTGTAATCTCCGATGAAATTGCTCAGATCGGTTTACTATAGCATATAGCTGCCTTACAAACTGACCGTTCAAAGTTTATGTAAGAATTTTTTTGTATTTGTGAAGGATATTATAGCTTTGTTGCAACCTATTTCATCGTTTTTTCTTTGTTCTTTTTCAGTACGATAAACTTTGTTGGTTTACTTGGTTGATGGGATTCAGCCCTGTCAATATCCGTAGAAAATCAATTACTAACCGTAAACATAATTACAAAGCATAAACACAACATTTTATTGCTTTTGTTTATTCTTGTATACTCGTTTAAGTAAAACTATTTCTAATTTCCTAATTTTATGGATTTGTTTGCTTATATAGTTAACACGTTGGTAGGGAAGTAATATCTTTTGAGTTTTTCAATTATGCAAAATTTTTCGATTGGTGTCAAGTAACAGCAAAGTTTTTTAACGGGAATTTGAATTGCAATATTTTGTTCGTTTTAATTTTTGATTTAATTATTAAGGCTATAAGTTTACTCTTACTTATCTTGTAGAAACTGCTAAGAGATGCTTGCAGCTAACTGTGTGCATTATCATGATGATAGAGAAAGCAAGAATTATAATGAAATATACATTTTTTTTTTCAAAATTTTGTTTTAATAATTAGCTAATTTTATTTGCAACTTATTTTATTCATTTTTATTTTATTTTTTAATTTTTAATTTTTTTTAATTATTATTTTTTTTATTTATTTTGGAAAATCTTTTTTTAAATTTCTATATTTTATTTATTTAATCTTTCATAATTTTTTCCTACTTTTTGTTTTGAATAAAGCATCAGTCTTCATTTATTAATAAACGCATATAAATAAATTTTTCAATTTTAGTTGTTCAATAATTTCGTCTCTCGAAATTCGCTCTCACTTTAGCTTTGATCGCTTAATGCGCTTATTAATTGACGAAAGCATTGAGTGTTGAGCATTTGCCTCTTCAACTGGCGCGTGCACACATTCTGCGTCTTTTCAAAAAATGTATTTATATATTTGTTTGCAATTGGAAGCGAGCAAAAGAGCTTTGATCTTTTCGCAAATGGTTTTTTTGAATAACTACTTGAGCTAATTACGTGTGGCGACGAAGATGAAAGAAAAGAGCCGACAAGGAAAGCAAAAAAATTTAAATAAATATTTGGTTTGCATTTGTGAGGAAAATACCAACAAGTTACTTCAAAAATATACTTAAGAATGGTCAACGGTAGAGTATCATCTCAAAGGATTCTCAAAATGTGACTCAAAGACCATTCTAGTACTGAAAATTGGTACAAGCGTGGAAAATACATAGTTTATTTGAATTGATAACGTATTTTTATTAATCCTTGGGGTACCTGAACTAATAAGTTCCCCTGTCGAGATAGCAGCTAAGAAGTAAGTGCTGGTCCAACTGCTTACACAAGTTCTTTGGTTGATGCATTAATTTTAATCAAGGTCGGGAGGAGAAATGCTGACATTTGTTACTTCACATGAAAAGGTAAGCCGACAAAGCTTTCCACACCAAAAAATAAAAATACTCGAAATTACCGGGAGGCCTATCGATAAACATTATGACTTCGGAGGTCTTGCGTGGACACTTAAAGGCTGAGCATAAACAATATTAACATGAAACTAAGAAAAATTAAAATTTACTTCCGAAGTTGCTGAAACTGTATAGCTGTAGCAATCAACTTGAATTTAGAATAGACACCGTTAATATAATAACTTCAGCAACCTAACTGCTACCAAATGAAATCAAATACCTTTATAAGCTTTTGATTTAACGAGACCCCAATTTCGCTCCCAGGCTGACTGCCTCCTATCAGAAATCATACTTTTCATATACTATTGGTTCTAACATTGAGCCATACATATACCTAGATAAATATTTCTGTTTGTATGTATGTATAATATTACATTGGCAAGCGAACCACAACAATTTTCTGCCACTTCAAATAATAAGGCCACAATAGTGCCGCAAACTGAAATCCGATGCAACTTCAACAAAACCAGAGCACTTTTGTAAACAGCAAGCCACATAACGCTCACATATAAGAATGTGTATGTATGCTCGTATGCGCATATAAATGGGTTAGTGCAAATGTTTGTGTGTTGGCATGTGCACAAATGAGTTTGTTAGCACACACGCCAACAACCGCCCGACCAACACTAAGAAAAGAGGAAATTTCGGTTTGGCAAATAATCGTAAAGTCAGCCGCAACAAAGCGCCAACAGCGTTAACAAATTTTTAGCCAGAAATTACTTTGACTTATCTCAAATTACGTCTGGTAAAGTGTGAAACTTTCTAGGCAGCGCCACTAAAACAACATACCCAAACACACAAACATATGGCTACATATGTAGTTATGTTTAGTTATATGGATAACCAGAAATGTTTATAGACATTAATGCTCATGGTGGCACGGACTGTTTCTGATTGTAGCGTGTAGCTTTACTTGCGCTAAAACCACGTTAGTGAACTAGCTTCGACTTAACCACCCCTCGCTCACACTAGCTATAAGCAGCAGCAATTTGAGCTGTCAAAGTAAAGATTAAATGTGTTGCACAAACTTTTGTACATCAAAAAAGTGCTTGTATGTGTTAGTGCTAGTACTCAGCCACACACATACATACGTCGTCATAGACTTCTGTCACTTTCAGTTGCGTCTCCTGTTTCGTTGTTGATAAAAAAAAGGTTAAAAAACTTGGCGACTGTTTTAGGTGAGTGTGTACGTACAAACTCTCACTGTATGTGTGTATATTTCTTCATATATTTCGCATATTTCACCGAAAGTATAAGAACTTAATATGTAATTATCGCGTATCTTAGATAAAATATAAAATACTGCGGAACAAACAAGCTCAAAACCATTTTTGAAGTTCATGAAAATGAATACAGCGGTCACTTCCTATTAATGAACATATAAGAAAGTCTTATGAAGCACCCAGTGTTTTACCAAGTTAAGGCTTAGATACTGCTTTGCAGAAAGAAGTCAGATTCGAAACGGTTTCGTTGTCTTAAGCAGGGTTCCGCGCTGTGTTGTCAAATATCTAGTTCACCAAAAAAATCACTCACTTGGTTCCATGTCTAAATAAGTATGACTAATATGGAGATACATCAAGCTACCTGGCTGTCTCCGGATCGAAAAACCACCAACTAGATCGATCATGTTGTGATAGACGGAAGACACGTCTCCAGTGTTTTAGATGTGCGTGCGCTCCGAGGTCCTAACATCGACTCGGACCACTATATTGTTGCAGCCAAAATTCGCACCCGCCTCTGTGCAGCAAAAAACGCACGCCAACAAACACAAGGAAGGTTCGACGTCGAGAAGCTGCAATCACAACAGACAGCCGAACGTTTTTCTACTCGGCTTGCACTCCTGCTCTCTGAGAGCACTCGTCAACAACTCGGTATAAGGGAACTGTGGGACGGCATTTCAAACTCCTTACGTACAGCTGCAACCGAAACCATTGGTTTTCGGAAAGCGCAAAAGAACAGCTGGTACGACGAGGAGTGCCGTGCCGCAGCGGAGAGAAAACAGGCTGCCTACCTCGCAACGTTACGATCGACCACAACACGTGCGGGATGGGATAGATACCGAGAGTTGAAGAGGGAAGCAAGACGCATTTGTAGACAGAAAAAGAAAGAGGCCGAAATGCGTGAGTACGAAGAGCTTGATAAGCTGGCCGACAGGGGTAATGCTCGAAAATTCTACGAAAAGATGCGGCTTCTTACAGAAGGTTTCAAGACCGGAGCATACTCTTGTAGAACCCCCGAAGGTGATCTAGTCACTGATGCCCAAAGCATACTTAAATTATGGAGGGAACACTTCTCCAGCCTGCTGAATGGCAGTGAACACATAACACCAGGAGGAGGCGAACCCGATTCCCCAATCGATGACGATGGAGCAGACGTTCCTTTGCCCGACCATGAAGAAGTTCGAATAGCAATTGCCCGCCTGAAAAACAACAAAGCGGCAGGGGCCGATGGATTGCCGGCCGAGCTATTCAAACACGGCGGCGAAGAACTGGTAAGGAGCATGCATCAGCTTCTTTGTAAAATATGGTCGGACGAAAGCATGCCCAACGATTGGAATTTAAGTGTGCTATGCACAATCCATAAAAAAGGAGACCCCACAATTTGCGCCAACTACCGTGGGATTAGCCTCCTCAACATCGCATATAAGGTTCCGTCGAGCGTATTGTGTGAAAGATTAAAGCCCACCGTCAACAAACTGATTGGACCTTATCAGTTTGGCTTTAGACCTGGTAAATCAACCACCGACCAGATATTCACCATGCGCCAAATCTTGGAAAAGACCCGTGAAAGGAGAATCGACACACACCACCTCTTCGTCGATTTCAAAGCTGCTTTCGACAGCACGAAAAGGAGCTGCCTCTATGCCGCGATGTCTGAATTTGGTATCCCCGCAAAACTAATACGGCTGTGTAAACTGACGCTGAGCAACACTCAAAGCTCCGTCAGGATCGGGAAGGACCTCCCCGAGCCGTTCGATACCAAACGAGGTTTCAGACAAGGCGACTCCCTATCGTGCGACTTTTTCAACCTGCTTCTGGAGAAAATAATTCGAGCTGCAGAACTCAACAGAGAAGGTACCATCTTCTATAAGAGTGTGCAACTGCTATCGTATGCCGATGATATTGATATCATCGGCCTCAACACCCGCGCCGTTAGTTCTGCTTTCTCCAGACTGGATAAGGAAGCAAAAGAAATGGGTCTGGCAGTGAACGAGGGCAAGACGAAATATCTCCTGTCATCAAACAAACAGTCGTCGCACTCGCGACTTGGCACTCACGTCACTGTTGACAGTCATAACTTTGAAGTTGTAGATAATTTCGTCTATCTTGGAACCAGCGTAAACACCACCAACAATGTCAGCCTGGAAATCCAACGCAGGATTACTCTTGCCAACAGGTGCTACTTTGGACTGAGTAGGCAATTGAAAAGTAAAGTCCTCTCTCGACGAACAAAAGCCAAACTCTATAAGTCGCTCATAATTCCCGTCCTGCTATACGGTGCAGAGGCTTGGACGATGACAACAACCGATGAGTCGACCTTAAGAGTTTTCGAGAGAAAAGTTCTGCGAAAGATTTATGGTCCTTTGCGCGTTGGCCACGGCGAATATCGCATTCGATGGAACGATGAGCTGTACGAGATATACGACGACATTGACATAGTTCAGCGAATTAAAAGACAGCGGCTACGCTGGCTAGGTCATGTTGTCCGGATGGATGAAAACACTCCAGCTCTGAAAGTATTCGGCGCAGTACCCGCCGCGGGAAGCAGAGGAAGAGGAAGACCTCCACTCCGTTGGAAGGACCAAGTGGAGGAGGACCTGGCTTCGCTTGGAATATCCAATTGGCGCCAAGTAGCGAAGAGAAGAAGCGACTGGCGCGCTGTTGTTGACTCGGCTATAATCGCGTAAGCGGTGCCTACGCCAGTAAAGAAGAAGAAGAAGAATATGGTAACCGCCTCCAGTTTATGACTACTAAACGCTAGTTTTTGATCTTATACTCTTTCGGAATGTAATCCAAAATTAGAAGGACCTTAACTACTAAGCTAATGAAAGAACTGTCGTCTTTGCTTTCTGGAATAATATCTGATCAGATGGTTCAAAGGTGCCACTGGAATTAGTATACAGTGGGAAACGGAAATGAGTATGAAATTTCGATCGGCAAGCCATTACTTCACGATTTTGGATGTATGTTTTGGGTCGGTCGTCATCATGTTGAAATATGAATTCTTCTTTATGACAAGTACTCCTCTCCACAAAATGAGGTATATGGTTCTACAAAATATGTAGATACAACATGCCAGTATGTAAAGCAACTCCCCGACGACCCTTCCACCATACTTCACTATTTGTGTAACATGGTTCCTTTGGATGGTCCCCCAATGGCAATGCGAACGATATTGTTAGTCAACTGGTTGAAAATGATAAAATTTTGATTCGACAGACCAGATTATAAGCTTCTAGTCTTCTGCTGCCTAATTTCGGTGCTCTGGGGCCAATTTCATCCGTCCCTTAACATTCCATTCTGACAAAGCAGGTTTTTACTTTTTACCGCTGCGATGTAGCCGATGTCGCGGAGTGCTTTTCTGGCATTCCATTAACTAACAAGCTTATTTATTTCTATAAATGCGTTCTTTGGTGTCAAGTGCTTGTTCCTTTTCGTATGTTTTATCGCAATCTTCTGATTTGCTTCAAAGACAAGGCATTTAGGTGTGGGCAGCGATCACAGTCAGAACATTTACATTATTTTTAATTTTTGTGCGTCGTCAGACGTCCCTACCTGCAGTTTCTTTCAGACTTTCTTATCAAAAAAACAATAAACATTCGAAATGCATTCAACTAGCACTTTCACAACTATTTTTCTGGTTCTGGAAGTGCTGAGGACTTAGACAGCATACTGAATCATGTTATTCACCGTCAATGCTGCAGATTTACATTCACTTCTATAACGAAAGATCCACCGAAATTAATTGGGACTAGAAAGTATTTAACTCTCTGTAAATGACCAGAGGAACCCTATTGAACATTAGCCTCATTCGAAATCCGAATTCAACTTTGTTGCAAACACCTTCCATCATCATTATCTTCATATTTTGTACTACATATATCTTACATAAGTTAACATTTTTCCAAACTCCGTCCATCATCATTTTCATCAGATCATATATACGTAACATTATACAACCTTATAAACCTTTCTTAATCACCACACCTTATAGAGTAATTTGTATAATTATGTTGAGAATTTCAGGAATATGTGGCACTTGAACGAAATATTTAGATATCTTATAGAATACGAGACATTTAAAGCTGCAACTTTTTAATCTAACTGAAGTTAATTTTACACATGAAACTTAAAGCTCTATATATCCCCGGAAATAGCTTGCGACTGATTGCCACTTCTACTTTTTCCCTTCTTACATCTTCTTCTTCTTATATATAAAAATGAATCGCAAAATGTGTTGGTAAGCGCATAACTCAAAAACGCCTGGACCAATTTCGCCAATTCTTTTTTTAAAATGTTCGGTGAGTCTCAAGGATGGTTTTTACGGCAAGAAAAGTTCGAATATTTGCCGGGAACCCCTAAAAACAGCCCTTTTCTTTTTTCCATACAAACGAATGAATGTTTGTTTGTTAGTAGCGCTAAGGGAACGACTGAACCAATCTTGATGAAATTTTCAGAGAATATTCTGTGTGGATCGGGGAAGGTTTGGAAATAAAAAAAACGTATGCTTTTCGTGAGGAAAAGTCGGAAAATTGGACAGTTCCAAAAAGTTATTTTTTTCCAGACAAAATTTTTTTTTTAATTTTTTTGTTTTGTTTTTCAATTATTTGAATCGTTCAAATTTGTCGTTTGCTTCAAAAATTTTTGAAAATTATTCAGTGAAAGCGTTATGTATGTCGCACACAAAGTGATCAATTTCAGATTGAAATTTGTTACGATGCCACGAAGTGGTCGCGCTAATATCGGTCGGCGTCACACCAAGGCACATGAACGAGTATTCCCAGGATGCGGTGATATAGTACGTGCAGTATTATAGATCGCGGTCAATCATCAAGCGATCGTCACGATGTCACAGCACGACTTTTCAAACAACAGTTACGATGTTCTTCTTTGGATGGTGGATAGTGGTTCCACCAGATCAAATTGATGAAATCATTTCTGCGGAAATTCCTGATGCAGAGAAAGATCCATTATTATACGAAGTGATGAAAACGAATATGGTTCATGGACCTTGCAGACACCAAAATCCCACTTCGGTTTGTATGTCTGACAATAAATGCACAAAACGGTATCCACGTGCTTTTCTTTCGGAACACAAACTAGAAATGATGGATATCCACTCTATCGGCGTCCAGACGACAGTGGCAGAACATTCAGCATTCAATTTAGAAGAGTGAATATCGAAGTTGACAACACATGGATCGTACTATATTCACCATTATTGTCTAATTCACATTCAAAAATTATATCAATGTTGAGTATTGCAGTTTGGTGTAATCGATAAAATACGTTTGTAAGTAGATCACCAAAGGAAGCCACATGGCGGTTATTGGTCTTGAACGATACGGTCGATACGTGAACTGCACTACAGCGCTTTGTAGGATATTTACTTTTGCAATTCATGAATGATTTCCGAGTGTTGTGCGTCTCGCAGTTAATTTGGAGAACAGCCAAAGAGTGTATTTCAACCCAAGGATACTGTACAAAAAATTGGAAATGGGTTAATTCCGGTTGATACTTCCGGTGGTTTGATATCAATTCCATTCGCCGGTTATCAATTCACGAAATATGAACTCATCACGAATGTTCGGGCATTGGCCAAATTATCGTAACTACGATTCCTGAAGTGCTCGCGCAATGTTAGCTACCAAAAATGCCAATGTTGTTGACTTAAACTGGAAGATCAATTCCGGGAGACTTGCGCTCAGACAAATCGATCGATCGCTGTAAATTATCCAGTGGAATTTCTAAATTCTTTGGAGAGGCTTGATATGGCCCCGCATTATTTACGTCTCAAAGTTGGATCTGTCGTTATTATGTTTCGCAATCTGTAAGCGCCGAAACTGTGTAATGAAATCCGACTGACTGTGATGAAGCAGCCATCAAATACAAAGGGCAGAATGCTTGATTCAACGAATTTCTTTGAATTCCAACAATTTGCCATTTCAGTTCAAACATATTCAGTTTCTAGGGAAAATTGCATTTGCGATTACAATCAACAGGACACAAGGATAGTCGCTAGAGGTGTATGGCATAAATCTGGAAATGCTATGTTTTTCACACGGCCAAAATTACGTGGCGTGCTCACGAGTTCGAAAACTATCTTCTCTGTTGATTTACGCACCGGAACAGAAACCAAAAAATGCTGTTTATCAAGCTGCGTTACATTGAAAAAAAAAGAAATGATAAATTTAACCTTCTTTTCATTTCAAAACACAGAATTTCACGCAGAAAAACGGCTGCGGGGTCAGCTAGTATTATAATAAATGCATTGAAATTTTTTCAGTTGGTCCAGTGCTTTGTGTGGCTTTTTTGAGTTCTTTAAGAAAATAATACCCTTCAATTAGTGTATTTTTCAAGATTAATGTAAAGGATAACAAAACGGATTTGAGTGGGTGGAGCGCAAAGCAGGAGTGCAAGCGGAATAAGCAAACATTTAATGAGGGGAAAGAAATGCTATAAATCACTGGAGTTGAGAGTAGATGAGTTGTTATTGGACAATGTAATTTTTGCCAAATGTCAGATTCAGACTAAGCAGACTTGGAGGAACTGTGGAAGTGAATGACTGAAACTTTGATACCGATTTGCGGGCTGTTAATGTACTAAGCATGATATATGGCTAGAGAAACTTACAGGCTAATAGTGAATTTATTGAAAATAAGGATTCTTAGACTAATGACTAATTTCTATAAAAAACGTATATATTAATGGGTTTTGAGAGCATAAAAAACGAACGAATTGCCTAACTGAAAACTCCAAGAATCAAGTACAATGAGTTGAAATCCTTCACAGCCTGAGGTTTTCGTATGATTTTTTCCTATAATTGAAGAGAGCTTCTTCAAAACAACTCTAGGCGAATGCAAGGCTCTGCACAGAAATAGAATCTTAGCAATCGGTGGGATGCTTCAAGATGATTTTTCAGAACTTGTAAATATTGTAGAGTGAGTTAATATAAGTCTAGGTGTTATTACAATGGGCCCCCTCAAGTACAGTAGCGTCGACAGACATTCAATCTATCAATCTACCTACATTCTACATATTCTTTCGTATGTCGCAATCACTAGCCCGGCACTCCCCAATTTTTTCGTCAAACCCAAGCATTGAGCTCTGTGCGACAAAACCTTTTGGGTTAGATTATAGCGCAGATTATAATTATTGTCAAACTCTGCCAAAAATACACACAACTGCACACCGGCATGTAAACAAACATTAACGCACAAACACACACACAAACATAAAGCTAATGTGGCGCACCTTTTGAGAAGTGCCGCGTCTGCATAGAACAAAAGCCACGTCTTTACATGCATCATTACACGCCAATACGAAAGTAATTCGACCAAACTTTCAAAGCCATGAAATTGTGCGCATTCTTCTGCAGCTTGTTCGTGCTTTTGTTCCTTATCCTTCAATTTCGCACTGCCGCACTCGAGACACACACACACACACATACGCTTGGATGGGCGCGTACCTAAACTTGCGCTTATCAATAAGAAAACAAAAGATTGCCGCGCGCGCTAAGAAAACATCGAAGACGTAGCATAGCAGCAGGCGCCAGAGCGCTTTATCAAGAAAATGCGACCGAAAGCGAAAAGCGTCAAAGGAGAAGAGTTAAACTGAGCAAAAATGGGTTGCTGCAGAGCGATTATTGTTGCTGCTGTTAATTTTATTGAATGCTACCGCTTTAATGTGTGTGTGTGTGTGCCTGGAGTATTTACCTGCTTTTACTTTTCAGCTGAATTAAACTTTGCGCCGTTGAATAACTTAATAAATGAGACAGCTTCCTTGGCTGTCTCCAGCCACGCAGTGAGTAAAAAATACTTGAAAATAAATAAAACGGAAAACCTGCACCTTCTTATTTGATTGTGTGTGTGTCTGTGGGGCACGGTAGCAGCTTTGTGTGGCAGCTTAACTTTCGCGCTGATAAATTAACTTCATAATATGCAACATTTAGTAAATTTTCCAAAACGCTGATGCTGGCTGCTTGTCTGGCTGATTACCCGGCTGGTAGGACTAACCGTTAGGCCGTGTGTGCGCACACACACATTCCAAGTAGGGTTGTCTGGCCTCAAGAAGGCACTTCATTAGCCGATTTATAATTACGACATCAAGGTGCACTTAGAATGTTTGGGGGTAATGCGTGGAGCTGCGCAAGCTTCAAATGATTTAGTGAAGGAAGTGGAGTTTATAAATTTTTAAGTCATTGTTTGGGAAACTCTGTGAATTATGAAAACTCCATAGTACGGTTAATTTGAAGCTTAGAATGGAGACATTAAAAATTTATATGCCTGAATATTAGTGATGATATATTGGGTAGTCGAAAAAGACTTTTCGTATTTCTAATCAAACTATATATTAAAAGATACCATATTTTGGTGTAGTGGTTCCCAACATATATTTGAATCAAAAGGTGTTAAGCTATTAATATTATGTGAGAGCGACCTTAGGCACTTTCCAGAGTTCGACTTAAACATTGTCCATATCTGATGCCACAACCTTAGGCTCTCAAGTTGTGGAATCTGATACTGCCATTGCAGCCAGTATAATCATCCTAATCTAATTATAAAGGAGTTTTCAAAACGGGCGTTAGAAAGTTTTTTTTTTTAATAAAATAAAAACGGTTTGGGATATCAACGAAATTCTTTATTCCTGTGGAGTACATATGATGCCATTATGTATGGAACTCGAAGGCCAGACGCTGAACCCTATTTTTGACGGTTTTCAATCATAAATCAGCCGATAATGCTTCAAATTCTCGTCGTCAGTCGTCGTTGGCTTGTTGGCATAGACCAAGGTCTTGACGTAGCCCCACAGGAAATAGTTTAACGGCGTCAAATCGCACGACCGAGGCTGCCAATTCACTGGGCCATTTTGTGAGGTAACACGTTCACCAAACTAGGTTTTCAATAAATCGATTGTGACATTCGCAATGATGCAATGGTAACTTACGGAGTACATGTGGATTGTTGCCTGACCAATAGCGCATATTTTGCTTATTGACGAGGCCATTCAGCCAGAAATAGGCCTCATCGCTGAAGATGATTTTTCGATTAAAATCCGGATCATTATCAAGTTGTTGCTCAGCTCAATTCACGAACATACGACGATTCTGGTGGTCAAGTTTCTTCAGATCTTGCGTCAATTTGATCTTGTAAGGATGTAGGTCAATTGGTATTTGAAAGGCTTGTTGATGCAATCTAAGTATTGACACTATTTAGGAGGACAGTCTTCATGATTTTCATCTCTTCAACTATAGGTGAGCTAAGGAAAGGCTCTTCAGAGACTGATGGAGTTTGAAGATACTAAGGGTATGTTCGCCAAACGAAGGGATTGAGAGCCCAAACGAAGTTTGTTTCATTAACAGTACGAGCTCCAAGCGAGTTTGTGGCCAGTTCTATAGCTTCGCCTTCAAAACAAAATCTTCAAGACTGAAATATTGCATCAAAGGCATACTACAATTTTTATTACTTTTTTACTTTTTACAGATTTCAGAGAACAATCTCTGCATTCTTACCAATTCCTCTGTAGGAAACACTGCTCTTCTTAAGCTCTTCCTTTTCAACATAAACATCAAGAACAAACCTGAAACCCGCACGTTTCCTCAGCATATGTCAAATCTGCTTAATGAGGGACACTTTGCAGCTAGCAATTTTTATTACAACAATAGCACCAACAAACAGGTAAAATGAAAAATAGCGACTACAAGTAATTCCGCGAATCGAGCTCGTACCTCATAACAATAATGAACACACAACACATACACAAGAGTTGAGCGAATCAATGCCGCTGATGTGAGGCCAACGCCGTAATACTCAAGTAGCAGTGGCAACAGCAAATTGCTGCTAACAACATATATATTTGAGTGCTTCAGTCTTGGAAAAGTGTTGGCTTGAGCTGCAAAATGGCAAATTAACTTGCAACTGTGTTGAATGAACGCGCGGCGCGACAGCACACCAGGCAACAGGCAGGCAAGGTCAGCGCAAACGGCTGGAGCAAGGAAAGCAAGCAGCACGACGTCGAGCAAATTATGGTGGGGCAGATATGCCAGCAGATTACTGCAGACGCGGCACATATACATATGTGTGTATTTGTGGCAGCGTCCAGCAATGACCACGCAAAGGCGCTGAAGGCAACTAAGCTCTACAAGCCGACGTCGGTTCTGCAGTCCATCAGCGAGTCCGTCAGTCAAGGTACGAAATGACTAACTGCGCGCAGACACTTTAGCGGCGGCGGTGGTGAGCTCAACAAGCACGTCAGGTTCGCCGAGCACGATTTGCACGAAATGTACGCATGCGCAGCCACAAAGCGCGAAATGCCTGCGAAAGGCAGTGGAAGAGATGCACGGTGTGGCTGCAGATCCAGCTGGTTGGACATGCAGTGATAGAAGTGCTACGCGCTTGCCTTTGACAAGGGAGCTGTGCGGCACGACGGTGCTGACAGACAGACAGACGAAATGGTCGATGCGATTGATCACTGCCACAAGTCACAAGAGGCGAAACCTCAAGTACGTGCATATCGAGAATGGGAAGAAGCAGAATAAGCCGCACAACTGGTTATCAGACAGCAGAGAGGAAAGCAATTGCCACGCTGCTGTTGCAAGTTGTGTCTCCACCGCTAACTTGTTCGGCTGACTGTCAGCTATGACGATCTGCGTGTGAGTGGTGGCCGCGCGCGACTTTCAGGCATGGCTGCGCTAACTAACAAGGAGGTGATATAAATGGTTGGCTGCCTGACTGCCTAGCCAGGCGACCGGTTGCATTTGCTGCCGCAGCGGCGACTGCGCTAATAAGCAATTGCCAAATTACCTTCGCGTGAGTAATCGCTCATTCGCCGAGCGACGTGGTTGCAACAACAACAATAAGAAGGCAGCAAGTTGTAAAAAACAAAAAGATAGAATGACGGCTCGTCGAAGTGGCAACAATAACGCCTTGCCGCGCGCAGGAAGTTCTTGCAACAACACATTTTCGGGGCGGAGCTGCATACAACATAGAGTGAAGGGGGCACTTGTAGCTTGTTTTTGTTGCTGCTATGCTCAAACGCTTCAGGTGTTGGTGTTGCACCACCATCAGCAGCAGCACCAGTAACACCAATCGTCGCTGCAACATGGCAGTTGCAGTCGCCATTAGCAGCAACACC
>JBAWJQ010000749.1:0-21993 GCA_037783105.1 Bactrocera zonata | reverse complement strand
GTCACCTAAAATGCAAACTAACGTATCATCAAAAAATTCGAAATTGAAGGTCTTGTTGATTACGCTTCACTACTTCGAATTACATACATAATATTACATATATTCAACATCTTCAGGTTCTGTGCTAAATTATAAACCAGCTTTAACCAATATTAATTTTTTTTCACTCATGTTCCATTTTATTTCGTATTTCATTCATGCCACTGTAAATTTCCGAAAATGTTGTTACGTTATTTTGCATTTCAGGTGACGATGTGTATGTAAAACAACTGAAATATGACTACAGACAAACAAAGAAACATGTGAATGTGGCTACAAAAAGTTTTAAAAAATGAATGAAGCAAAAACAGCAACAACATACGTATCAACACATCTTCCCGCACAAGCGTCGCTGCCCATAAACTATTTCTCGCCACGATGGCAAAAATATTAGAAGAAATGTCGCAACAGTGGCGGCAGCTGGACACAAATCGCAAAAGTATGGAAAATTCTTATTTTACAATTTATTCGCATGGAAGAATAAAAGGCAATTAAGTAAAAACAAATTACTGTGACTCATCGCGACTTTTCAAGCGCTTACCACCATTGACACTTCGGCTGCGTTGTCCTAATTAAGGTTTGGCTATGTTTAAAAGGTATATACGATGGTTCAAATAATTTTTTGTAAGTATGGAAATATGCTTTTATAGAACATTTGCTTTCGCAAATATACAAACAAATATGCAAACGACGTAATATATGTATGTTTGTTTCACGTTTTGCTTCTACGCCGGTCAAATTTCTATAGGAAAATCAACTCAAATGCATACTAAAATAAAATAGATTGTGAGGGCAATAATTTTTAAAAATTTTATTGAAAATTAAATAAAAATGAAAATACATGTAAATTTATTTTATTAGAAATATACATACATATGTAAGCCTATTACGACTATATATTTTTAATAATATACGATTTTCAGAATTTGTCTACCTACAACCACAAATTCTCAGACAACCTAATCAATGAAGAATAGGTCCTTTTCACCAGCGTTTTTCAAAGCTTGGCTCACTTGTACTACAGACTAAATAAATAAATACTAAAAATAACTAATACTAAAACTACTACAGACAAACTATTTACAACTTAATTCTACCCTGAAAGAAATAAAAAAGAACATTATTAGTTTTTGAAGAATCTGAAATTAAAAAGAGGGAAATATGTTTTAGTTATTTGATTAATGTACTTTTATTTCATATATTTCTTTTACATTTTATAAAACGGAAGTTGCTAGAAAAATTATATATGGCTTACAATCTACGCTACCAGTTTCTTTAATTTTTACCTTTTATTGTAATATCTCGCCCTCACTTCATTTTTTAAAAGCTCTTCCTCTTGGTGTGCCAGCCATTTCGCGTTTTTATAGAGCAACACCGTTATAAGGAAATCTTAAAATTGATGCCTATGTTCCAGGCAATATCCAGCCTTGCTTTACCATTCTGGGTATTTTTGTTTGATTATTGCAGTAATCTGGACTAAAATCATCGATTTTATACCCACTCTGCATGAATGTTTTATAAAGAGGTCTTTATAACAGCTCATTTGAAGACGGCATATTTCGAAAACTCCATCATGGATATTAACCAGCCTTATGTCATCAGAGCTTTTACAATTTTTCGACCTTATAAGGGCTTCCGATGAGGCTTCCATAGAGTTATCACTCTTTCTCATTAAATAATTTTCGCACTTCAGTCTATAGAAGACCTTTTGGTATATGGCATATCCTGTGTAGTAGCGACGTACCTGTATCTCGCTTGCTTTTTCAGTCTCAACAAAGTGCTCATCTGGAATATATATTTGTTCCATGGAGGGTTGCTCAGAAAGTTTTAAGTTTTCTTTCAGGTCGTCTTCTTGGCCAATATTCCAGTCAGGGTTTATATCGTCGTCTTTTTCACAATTGCTGCCAGTTTGTGAAAAGTTGCGACGCAATGTGTGCATAGACAGTAGACTTGCAACAATGTATTGCATTTCATGTGCGGATGGATGATTATTACATCCTAAATAAGCTCTTATTTTATAAAAAAAAAAGTTTACCAAGGCATCTTGGTTCATCCTCCCTAAGAGTATAAATGATACATTCGAATATTCGTTGAATATATAGCCGCTCAATGCAATCAATGCATTTATGGTTAATACAAAGGAATCGAGGCACG
Organism: Bactrocera zonata; assembly: GCA_037783105.1. NCBI lineage: Eukaryota > Metazoa > Arthropoda > Insecta > Diptera > Tephritidae > Bactrocera > Bactrocera zonata. The sequence goes on along the minus strand of JBAWJQ010000749.1, from coordinate 19,800 downwards.
ATATTTGGCTGGTAGGCTTTTTTATGTTTTTTATATACAGGATGTGATCTTTCAATCTGTTGATTTTATCTGTCTTCGCGGATTTAGATTGTAAAGCGTCTTTCAATCCAATTCTTCGAAATGATTATTCATCCGTTTCACCAGCAGTTGGGTTGCCTTTTTTTAAATGCTCATCGGAGCCCAACAAATTTTCTAATGGCTATCTTATTGCTACGGCGAACGAAGTGCTAAATATTTGGGCATTTTTTCCATGTTTCCGGGGTACACATGCGAATACGTTAATTTTGGGACATATTTTAAAATTAACATTTCTTGGGCTATGGCATATATGGCATATATAACTTTAACTTCCATGCCATGTTTTAGAATCATATTGCGCATGCATTTTGTTATAAGGCAATAATCAAACATCATATACATATATTTTCCTTTCATTATGAAAGAAATATGGCTTTTCTGGTGTTGCGCCGAATCGTTACCTCAATCTGATAATTTGAGGACCTTGATCACACACAATTGTTTTGATTGTAAGTCCGATTTCTTCCAAGGTATTTATATTGCTCTTGAGCTCATTCAACAATCTCACACTATTTACGCCATCTTTTGCCATATAATGTGAAATCCCAAGTAATATTTTTGTTCATCCTACAATAATATTTTAATGCTTTCATACATTAAAAATTAATATTACATTTCTTATGTTGAATACTATATTTATTTAATTAATCGATACGCGTCGAGCAAAAAAGGTGAAGTCGACCACGCGACTAATATTTTTGGACTCAACTTAGGTTGATTCTACAGAGTATTAAATAAAACCAAATAGATTAAATTCTCCTCGTTATAATTTTTATTCTGATGCAATCTTAAGACTGACTATAAAATGAAAGAATCATAGTAAGTCGGTAAGTTCAACAATGCTCTGTGGATTGTGGAAAGTGAGTGCCTGGGATAAGTGTGGATATGGAAATTAGGTTATGTGTAATGTGATAGAATGTGGAAGTTTAGAAATGGATTAAAGTATGTTTATTATTATAGTGTGTTTACAATAGTTATATTTGAACCACACCTTTTCTAGAAGGATGATGAAATATGAATGTCTGCTGACAAACGCGATTGAACAAACGGTGCCGCTTATTGTACGGAACCACATTCAATGGCGAAAATGTTGAATTGAACACGTTGATAATGATGTTTCGAAGCTTTTGCTGAATAAAGGCAAAAGTCTCCAATGCAACATTAGGATAGGATCACTCCTCCCATCTGGAAATAATGCAATGTCCTCATTGCAATTTTTCTTTCTTTACAAGTTAAAGTTCTTGAATAGAATTCTTACAAAACACGATACTCATTAAGTCCAATCTTCCATCCTTGTAATTTGGTTCCCTTAAGTTGTGGAGCTATTGCAATGGTCTATGATCACTATTTATAAAACTTTCCTGCCGTATAAATATGGTCTAAAATATTTGGTAGCTCAAACCATGGCTAAAAGTTCTTTCTCAGTAGTTGATTAGTGCAGTTCATGTTCATTGAGATTACGACTAGCAAAACAAATTGGATGTCCCTGTTGACTTAACACTGGCCGTAATTCCACATTTGACGCCTCAGTCGTCAATGTAAATATTTTCTCATAATTTGGATATGCCAGAATTGGATCAGTAGTACATACAGCTTTTATAGTGTTTATAGCTTTAACGAATTCCTCTCTGAGCATTTTATTTTATTGTCCTTTTTAAGACAGTTAGTCAAAGGTTTATTTATTTCAGAAAAGTTTTGAATAAATTTACGATAAAATCCCGTCAAACCAAGAAATTGTTTTATATCTTTTTCCGTTTTAGGAACGGAATAATTTAAAATTGCTTTGATTTCATTAGGTTAGGCTTAATATCTTCTGGCGTCATGATATGACCAAGAAATTCGGTTTCTCTTTTGAAAAACTCGCTTTTAACCATCTGAATTTTCAGATTTGCTTCGTTTAATTTACGAAAAACTCTGTCTAGAGATACTATGTGTTCCTGTAATGACGTACTGAATACTACAATGTCGTCTAAGTAAATCATACAATCTCTCCGTATTAAACTATCTGGAAGCGTATTCATCAGTCTCTGGAAAGGTTGGCTGGGCATTTTTAAGCCCAAATGGCATTCTTAAAAATTCAAAATGTCCGCTCTGAGTAGAGAAAGCTGTTTTTTTCATCGGTAAACAATTCTTGGGTTTCATTAAGACAAACGTTTCATGTTTAACTGTTAATGTTATTGGCTGAACATAAATAATATTTTCGTTGAATATTCCAGGCTTTATTAAACTGACTAATGAACCTGTGTCGACTAAGAATTTATAGTATTTTTTATTAAATTTCAGTTCAATTGTGGGGAGCCTTCCGAGGCTGTTAAGTGAAAATTTACCTCATCTTGTTCCATTGGTTCAGGGTAGCTAAAGCGTCTTAGTCGAGATTGTTTTGACCAATGAATCTTATCTTGTTCTAAATTATTTATGTTCCTATTAGTATAAATGTTTGCAGAATTAAAAGGTGTATGCCTAACTTGTGGGAAATTATTGTTTTGTAAAATATATTGTTGATTGATATCTTCGTTGAAAAATGGTTAATTTTTATAATAATTATTTTGATTGGAAAATGGATAATTTTTTGAAAAAGTGTTGTAATTGGAACAAACTGGAAATTGACTCGTAATGTTCTATATTACTATTATTATTGTTATTCATATAACTAGGTAGTTTTGAATTTGCGTTAGTTCTTTGAATTGTTTTTTGTTTAGAGAACTGTTTATTATTTTCAATTAACATCGTTTTCTTTTAATATTTTGATTGCTGACTTAAGGTCGGTAGCAAGATTTGCTTTTACTAACGCAGTTAAATAGTTTGGCAATTCTCTTTTAATGTTTTCAAACTTATCTGATATAATTCATTATACAAAAATATTTTATTTGAGCAACTTTCGTTTTTTAGCTTGATAACATCCTTTGCTTGGCTCAAACTTCTAAATTAATCTCTTCGCATAGTAGCTTAACATAATTTTTTTGTTTAATATTGCTTATTTCTAGAATTAGTGTTGAAACTGCCGTGTGTTCTCCGAATTCATCTATAAGTAACTGCCTCAGCGTCATCCAATCTGGTGGTTGCTCTCGTCTAACCACGTCCAATGCAGCGCCTCTGAGTGTTTTTATGACACAGTAGATAGAATACTTTCGTCTCATCTTATATAACCGGAGACACCTTGAATAAAGAGTGCTAAGTAATTTTGATCACCATCATTTCTGTTTTTTCCTGTGGGCCAGCATGTTCTATATTTTTGTGAATTGTGTCGATTATACCTAATATTTCCTCTATATTTATTATATGTATGTATATGTGTCGTAGGTTTGTGCAAGTTGGACGTCTTCGATCCATACTTCCATGTATCCAAAATTAGTTTCAATTTTTCCATTGTGAGATGAGGTTGGATTGGTGTCAATGCCAGTAGTATCATCAAAGAGGTTAGGATCCATTTCACTTTATAGTTCTTTATCGATATTGCTCGATGAAGGAGTTGATTATACGTTTCTCGAACTCCAAAGTTTTTGATCAGTTCCAGTTTAATTTCATTCCACGTTGCCGCCTCGCTCAGAGTCTGGATAACCCGGAGTGCATCCCCCTGTATTTTGGTTTTGATGTGTCTTTCCAGGATGTATTGCTGTATTGCTGTGTTGTCATTGAATAGAGGAAGTATTAGGTCAACCTCCCGTAGGAATGATGTTAAGTCATTCTCCGCACTTCCGAAGTATATCCGCCCATACTCTCGCTGCTTCTTTGATTAGCTCCGTGACCGGGAGTTGTTGTTTCTCTTGGTTGTTCATTTTTTCGAATATCTTAAATTGATTTGTAAAAGAGTTTGCTTTTATTAATTTATTTTTTTGACTTAATATCTTAAATTGATTTGTAAAAGAGTTTGTTTTTATTTATTTATTTTTTTCACTTAATATTCTTTAGAATATTTTTCGATAAGTGTTAGGACTGTGGTTCCGTACAATTCTTTGGAGTTGTACGCCGTTCGACTGCGTCAGAAATGAGAAATGTGATTAAAACAACCGTACACTTCAGTGTCCAAATTATTTCTAAACTTTTATTGAATAAAACTGAAATTTCTTACTCTAATTCTTCATTTACAAAATTTGTTTAGTTGGCACTTCATAATGTAGAGCCTTATTGCAATTTTCGTAACATGACCACCGTAGGAAAGAGATATGCAAAAATATGAAATTTAGTAGGTATTGTGTTACTTGTGCTTAAATATGCTGGTTGCAGGCTTGGTTACATTTATGCAGACCAGTCATTGTGGAAGTGGGGTGACGGCGACGTCGGTAGCAATTTGGCTTGCAACGACGGCGACGTAACTCGCGCGATTGAACAAACGGTGCCGCTTATTGTACGGGACCGCTTTGAATGGCGAAAATGCTGAATTGAACACTTTGGCAATGATATTTCGATGCTTTTGCTGAATAAAGGCAAAAGTCTCCAATGCAACATTAGGATATGTCACTTGCAAATTAACATTGCGGTAGCGAGGAATGCGTTTTTTAAAAATAAACTATCTTCCTCTTGACTACAATCGAGAGTGTGGTCTCTATTGCATGATGTACTGATTTATAAGTTACAATATTGTTTACTTAATACTAAATGCGCAGTTCAGACCTTATTGGAATGAACTCAAATTTCTTAACTCCATTAATGTTTATGAATTGAAGCTGAATCAGCTTTATTTATTTCTTTTAATTCATTACAGTTTAGTTTATTGGGCTATGGGCACTGTTAACTTGCATACCGGAGCTCCTTGGGTATTCCAAAATCTGTTCTATATAAAGGATAATCTCTGGTATTAAAGGAAGTTGGATTCGATGGAGTGGTACTAAATGAAGTCACTTGCGGGGAGCGAGATTCATTCGATCGATAATTTCTTTGAGTGACTCGGAATCTGGAGAGACTTTGATCTATATCCATGAGCGTTGGTCGTGGCTGAGGTTGTCCGTTTTGTTGTCTAGGAAGATATCACAAAATAGACGGTTAAGTCCGGATATAAATACTCGTAATGGCGGTACTTCGAATTTATAGATTCTAAAACATCCTTCTTATTTTGATAGGTCATCAATGTCTCATTAATGTGGGAATTGTATTATACCCACGCACTTACTAGTCAACTTCCTTTTATTTAAATCAAATTCACATGTTGCAATTTCATATTGTTATACAATTTAAAATGTAAAAGTTTTATTTAATAAGGAAAATGAGTATGACAAAAACGAAACGATTAACATTAAATTTTTGGAAAAAGATACTTTGATTATAATTTAAGTCGTCACAAGCGTCGCATGGTTTTTATAAAAAGACAAAAAGGTTTAGCAGTTAAATTTAAAAAGATATACTCCGATTATAGATCGATTCGTCACATGCGCACGGCTACGCGTTCTCTCGGCAAGTGTTCGTCTAGCATTCGCATTTCGGTCTGCGGTTTGTTGTTCGAAACTTGCGAAGAAGAGCTTCTTGTGAAAAAGGGTTTCAGTGTTGCTCAAACCCCACATTAATTATGGCTATTAATTTATTTCGACTTCATCATATAATTCTGTTATTGTCTGTCTTCCTTGACGAAGGGTAGACATTTCATGTTCCAGTATGTATGTAAACAGGTTTCTTATCTGCACAAATAAAATCAAACCTAGCTATAATTGCATCGAAATTTAGAATAGTGTTAAAAGAAGATAGGATCGAATCTGCAGATCACACTATTTTATTCCTTATGATGGCCACAGCTTCATAATGTTTAAAACTGCCTTGTGCGTTTTCAAAAACTTTATATGCCGACACGTATCAAAACTGATCGCCAGCAAATTCTGGCAAGGACTTGACTACGTCCAAGGATTCATCGCACCTAACTGCCGGGTCGATTGTAACTCATTGTATTGCTTCACTTGAGATGGTCTTTCTTTCTGCCAGATCGGTCTGTGAGTTCCCTGTTGCCTGGAATTCCCGTCTCGTCTGTTCGGTTGTTGCTGGAATAGCGGCACTCATTAAGGTCCGAATTGTGGTTTCGTCCATTGTACGTCAAGGTACTGTTTACATACAATTAATAGTTCTGTATTCTCCTAGTCACTTTTTCATAATATTCCCGCAGTTAATATTTTTAATTTTTTCTTGTCGCTTTATTACAATAATAATCAATATCAATTAATGTTTTTTTTATACTTTTCGTACTCAAAATATAAAATTATGTAATGAGCAATGAATTGATTTTAAATGATCTTTTATGCTGGTCTGTAGTGTTTTTCTTTTCACAGGAATAGCTTTTAAGTTTACGATTCTTCGAGCCCACGGTCTATCCTTTATCGCGTGACCCCACGTTGGTCGCCAGTAAATAAAGTGCAAGGTTTAGTTTAATTTACTTTTTTCCCCTACTATGAAGTTACTACAACTAACTTTTCGGTGATGCACCTGAATACCTAACACCATTCAAAGCTACTCGCCATCACCTTACGTGAATTGCCGCATGATTCCATAATGCTGATTCGGCAATTCCCATGGTTTGAGACTGTTGGTGTCGTTTGCTACTGGCAAGCGTTTCCGTTGTAATGTCTTAAGTCTCGCACTTTTGATCTCGTTGCTTACGTTGCAATCACAGGCATACCTGCACTTGTTGTTGTGGGCTACTGTGATGTGTTAACTTATACACATTGTTCGCTTACACAAGATTGAAAACTCACTCTCTTTAAAACTTCATTTAATCTTGTATTCAATTTTCGCCCTGACTGCTTAAGTCCATATAGGGCCTGTAATACCTCACCTACTTGTTTACCTTTAAACAATCCGATAATAAATACAATTATTCTCGGTAATGCTATGCAATGGAAATATGATATTTTATTGAGTTCATTGATAGTACGACTTAACAAGTTCACGCTCATTATTCAACTAACTCATATTCATGTTCGTCACTCTGAATCGTTGTGTCTCCCACTGTGTACTCCGTCGGATCGAAGTTTGGAGTAAGTTTGTGCGCGAATACCACGTTCTTTAATAGGACCTTATCCCCTACCTCAATGTCGCTTTCTTTTGCCCTTCGTCTCATGTCCGCCTTCTCTTTCCCTTTCCATTTGTTAATAATGTCATAATCTCGGGCAGCCGTATCCAACATGTCGTCTGTTAAGTCTTGAATACCTGGGATTTTATCTCGAATGACACGATTAAACATGAGCTCTGAGGGTGAGGATCCTGTTGTACTGTGGGGCGTGACATTGTACATCAATGCAAATTCCTCGATCTCCTTCTTGTAGTCTCGTTTGTTGTTGTGCGCGATTATTAACCTCTTTACTAACGACTTGTTCATATTTTCAACTTCCCAATTCGCCTGCGGCCAATATGGGGAAGTCGTAATTAAAGTGATGTTGTGATTATTGCAGAAGCTTTTAAATTCGGAGCTGGTGAATTGTCTGTCATTATCCGCCCTAATAGAGTTAGGTATGCCCAATCTACTAAACACCTCTTGCATGACGGAAATAATGGCTTCAGACGTGATTTTTTTTAGGAATTTTACCTCTTGGTAGCGGGAATAATAATCAATAAGGACCAGTATGTAGTCGTTGTTAAGAAGAGGACCCAATAGATCGGTAGCAACACACCGCCAGAGACCATTTGGGAACACATGTCTTTGCATTGGTGGTGGTTTACTAGGTTGGGACACTAGTAAGCAATTGACACATCTTTTTACGAAATTTTCTGCCTCCCTGTCTATCAACGGCCACCACACCTTTGACCGTAGCCTACGCTTCATCGCTGACTCTCCCGGGTGTCCCTCGTGCGCTAGTCTCAAAATTGTCTCCCTCAGTGTCTTGGGTATTACAATGCGAGATCCTCTAAGCAAAATATCACCAACAGCTGATAGCTCGTACCGAAACGGGTAATAAACGTTTGCCTTATTGGCTGACCGTAGATCATTTTTAACGCATGTTATAGTGTCTACTAACTCTTTGTCCTTTGCGCTCTCTGCCCTTATTCCCATTGCCGAGGGTGTCGCATTCTCAACAATATGGAAGATTGAGTGGTTGTAGCCGTCATCAAATGAGCTTGTCCGTTGGATTTAGATAGTCTAGACACCGAGTCGGCTATGTTTTCTTTACCAGCACGGTATACAACTTTGAACTTGTGGGGCTGCAACCTGAGAAGCCATCTCTCTATCCTCGCCGGAGGTTTTGACGTGGGCTTGAAAATTGTCTCAAGTGGTATCTTTCACCCGAACTAGTGCAAGGCTCTCCTTCTCGGTCTGAGAGTATTTCTTTTCCGTATCTGATAGACTTTTGCTCGCAAACGATATGATATGTGGCTCATTCTGATCGTCAAACTGTAAAAGTACCGCCCCTAGCGCTACTGGGCTTGCATCTGCTATTAGACGAGTTCTTTTCTTCGTGTTAAAGTATGCCAGGTTTGGTATGTTTTATAGGCCCTCCTTCAATTTGTCAAAAGATTCTTGTTGGCTTTTATCCCAGATAAACTTTTGGTTTAGTTTGAGTAATTTTCTCAACGGTTCTGTTGTATCAGCGAGGTCCGGGAAGAATTTCCCCACGTATGTAACGAGACCCAAGAAGCTCCTTACCTCTTCCTTCGACTGTGGTGGGCGGAAGTCCCTAATCGTTTCAATCTTATCAGAGTCAGGTGCTATGCCCTCCTCAAATAACAGGTGTCCCAAGAATTTTAGCTTTTGTGCCTTCCAAATGCACTTCTTCTCGTTCATCATTAAATTGTTATCTCTAAACACGTCTACCACTCTTTTTACCGCTTCGTCATGTTCTGGCTCCGTTTTACCAAATATTATGATATCGTCTATATAATTAAACGCATTTTTGCAAGAGCATAACAGTTTTTCTGTGACTCGCTGGAAGATCTCTGGGGCTGAATTTATCCCAAACATCAGCCTCTTATACCTAAATAAACACTTATGCGTAATGAAAGTGGTAATATCGCGACTAAATTCATCCAGCTCTAGCTGGTGATATGCCCACTTCAAGTCGATCCTAGAAAAGTACTTGGCGCCTCTTAGCTTCGTCATGAATATCTCAAACGTTGGTAGCGGATGATTTCCGCGCAGCACTGCTTGGTTTGCTCGCCGCATATCTATACACAACCTCATCTCTCCCCATTCCTTATACACAATGATTATTGGAGATATCCATGAAGAGGGCCCTGAAACCGGCTCGATAATGTCGAGAGCAATCATTTGGTTAATTTTTTCCTCTACCTGCTCTTCCAAGGCTATCGGTATGCGACGCATTGGCTGTTGCACGGGTTTTACGTAGGGTCGATTGATAATTTGATCTTAACTCCTCGCAAAAGAAAGGTTGTGAAATTTCCACGCTATTTACCCCTAGGCCTAATTTTAAAACTCCCAGCTGCATAGCTGTATCGCGCCCCAATAAGGACTGGCACCCATTCTTTATTACGTAGAAGGTAGCGATTTTCTCCAATTTGTTCTTTACGGATATAGGTGCTTCGAAAACTTGAAGTACGTCCAGAACTTTATTTGACGCATAGGCCTTAAACTGGGTTGTGTGGTCTTCCCGTTCATTGAATATCACAGCCTTGTTCTTAAGCAGTATTCCCAAGTCACTTTCGCTTACCAAGTTGAGACGCGTGCCTGAATCAATTACCATTGATATCGGGCAACCACCGATACCATATACCAGTTTTCGTCTACCCCCGTGTCATTAGATATCTTGAAACAATTTACCTCTTCTTCTTCGTTCGTTTCTACATTTCGCACTTTGTATGACTCTGTGCGCTTCCTCTTGGGAGAACTTTGATTGTGGCCGCTCTTTCGTTTCTTTGTTCTACATTTTCTAGCAAAATGTCCAATCAAGCCGCATTTGTTGCATTTCGCAGACTTTGCCGGACATTTTGGAATGTTACTAAAATGTCCCTTTTGGCCACATCTGCCACACTCATCATTGTTCTGCTTTGCCCCGCGTGACTTTGCAGTAATTCGATTAACAGACTCGTCGGCCGACTTCGTACACATAGACCCCGATTGTTTGGATATTTGTTCATAAATTTGACAGGTTTCTACTATCTCTTTTAAACTCTTTTCTTTCTCTAGAAGCTTTTTCTTCAAGTCGACTGGAGCCCACGAGTCTATTATTTTATCTTTGATGCAAATTTCATTTATTTCTGCGGCCGTTTTCCCGAATTCGCACTTCGACACTTGATGCCGGAGTCGTAGTAAGTATTTGTTGAAGTTTTCCCCCTCAACAGGGGATAAATTTCGAAAAAGGTGTCTTTCGAAAGTAGAATTACGCTTTGGCGAGAAGTATTCATCAAGTTTGGCTACTAATACTTCGAAGGAGTTAACTTCCTTACTTCCCTCGACTAAGGCACCAGGATTGTTAAAAGCTACTTCCTGCAGTTGGGGGCTCCCCAGGTGCAGTAATTTGTTTTTCTTTTTCACTACATCACTTATGTCTTCGGCTTGAAGATATAAGGAGAAGGATCGAAACCACCTTTCCCACTCTGACCGAACAAGGGCCTTATCTATGTTGTCGCACAAGAATGGACGAATCTCCATTTCTACTACGAGTGCGTTGTTGTACCTGTGTTACGCTTGATATTATCGGCAAAATTTTAATTTGTCACTTTTGTCGAATTTGTTACGTCTCCAAATCGCCTGGTGGCATTGACAAAATTAAATTTGTCACTTTACGTGTTATCCACTGACAAAATTGAATTCGTCACCCTCTGTTCTGAAATCAGCTTTTGTTACACCTTTATAGCGCCTTTATAGTGGCTTTGACAAAATTTAATTGGTCACGCTGTGATACATGGGCACAATTAATTGCGCTCGCTTTCGTATTTAATACCCTTGATTCTAACGAAATTGAATTCGACACCTTCTGGCTTACATGCGCAATTTAATGCAATTCCTTTACGTACTTTTCACACGCTTTTGGCTTGTTTGTGTATTCTGTATCCCCACACAATCCAATGTTTCGCCCACTAGTTGAATTACATCTGAAACGAAACATTTACTCTTTATTTAGCTCAGAACGAGTGGATTTTAAACTCGCCGAATCACATTGACGAGTATTGAAGACGAATGGTAGCCATTTTGCACTTATAAAATGTGGCATACAGAAATTTTCCACATTATGAATTACACTTTTTCCGAGTCAATTTGATCCCATCCTCGTCGCCACTGTAATACCTCACCTACTTGTTTACTTCTAAACAATCCGATAATAAATACAATTATTCTCGGTAATGCTATGCAATGGAAATATGATATTTTATTGAGTTCATTGATAGTACGACTTTACAAGTTCACGCTCAATATTCAACTAACTCATATTCATGTTCGTCACTCTGAATCGCTGTGTCTCCCACACTCACACAACACTGGTGCCGGGCTCTACAATAACTATTCACTTTTGTTAACAAGCTTTTTGAACAAGCTTTTCACTGTTTTACTAATTATAATTCTTACACTAAGAGTTTCAGCACGGTGTCCTTTTTCCAGAATTCTATGTCCTTTTGTAGGTGGGGTGGTGACCTTTTTTCCAGGATTCTATGTCCTTTTGTGCTATGTTGGGCGCCAGTTGAATAAGTCCTTTGGTGCCAGTTGCGTTTGTACTTGCTATTCGCTCGACTTGGTGAACAAGCTCAAACAGTTCCAAGTGGGTTGTTGTTGGTTGAAAACTTATTAAAATATGCTTTGAATAAATCAAACTTGATTGCTTGGCTGTTAAAGACTTACTAGCTTTATTGAGAATATAATTTTGTGGCTTAACTTAAAATTGAACTAACAACTACCTATGTATTAGTTCATATACCTTATTCTATGTACTTAATTCTATGAATTACAAAACATGTAGGAAACTGGAACCGCAGCTGTTCATACGTTGTGGTTCCTTTTATTGCCGACTTTGTTTGATGGGAATCATCCAAAACTGCTGATGTCGCATGTTCCCTGCGAATGGATTTAGCGTAGTGATGTGATGTTTAGAATGGAAGTCATGGCGTGGGAGTCATGTGTTAACTTATATATATATATATATGTAGTTTAATAGTTTTATTAAACGAATATTTATTATGTTTTATTTGTAGTTTAATAGTTTTATTACACGAATATTTATTATAAAACAATTATAGTAATTTGTTAACTTACAACTGCGCACATGTAGTAATAATCAATTTTATGTTGGCTCTTTAACTTTCAATATTCAACTTGATGTTGGCTCTTTAACTTTCAATCTTCAACTTGATGTTGGCTCTTTAACTTTCAATCTTCAACTCCCGTTTTCTTACCACGCGTTCGTCAGGTTCGTTCAACGTTTTTCAGGGTTGTATTATTAAGTACATATGTTCTAGGTCTTTCGTCCACTGCGGTGTTGCCGTCCTACATTCGGCCCTCCTGACGCCTCATTCGGCTCGAATGATGACTCAGGTTGAGCCGAAGGCTCCCATTTTTTCATGTATTCCGCAATAGAAATTGTACGGCCGGGGCCTTCGTGGTCGCCTACTTTCACTACCTCATACCTACCATGTGCCAAAACTTTGCTTACTTTATATGGACCTAGAAATTTCCGCTTTAATTTTAATCCCGAACCAAACTGTGTGCGCTTAATGGCGACTAACTCGTTTGTCCGGTATTTCGTCTCTTCCTTTCTGTTTTTATTGAATGATTTACGATTTTCTTCTTGTATTTTGCTAATATTTGATTGTGCTGCTTTACGCACATTCTCCCGTTCCTCGTCTAACTCTTTTATATTTGCTTCTTCTAATAATTCGCTTAATTTAGGGTCAGAACCTACTCGCATCTCAACTCCGGTTAATAACTTGAAGGGTGTAAACTTTGTACTCCTAGGAGGAGTATTGTTTATTGTCTGCTGAATACGCTCTATATGTTTATACCAATGACCTGAACCTTCTGAACAAAGCTTAGACAACATCGGAATGATAATTCTATGGATGCGCTCCACCTGGCCATTCCCGCGGGGTACACCAGTGGCAATGACAAGATGTTCAATCCCTTCTTTCTCGCAGTATTCCTTAAAAGAATTTGATGTGAACGCTGCACCTCGGTCGGATATAATGCGTTTCGGATTTCCAAACAATGAAGCCTGTCGGCTAAGCCGGTCTATAACAATATCTGCTGCTGTATTTCTAGTCGGATAGAGCCAGACGAACTTTGAAAACCCATCAACCACGACAAATATGTAACTATATGACTTAGCGGTCTGTTCCATTGGACCTACATGATCGACATGGTAGGTCCCTAAAGGTCTGTCTGCCTTGTCTATCGGTGTAAGGAATCCTTCTTTTTTCCCCGACTTACTTTCACTCACAATACATTCTACGCAACTACGAACTACATTCGTGACTTTAGCGGTTATCTGCGGAATATAGAAAGATTTCTCAACTGCATCTTTAGTTTTGTTAATTGAGAAATGAGCCTGCCGGTGTGCCATCGTAATTATTTCGTTTTCCATAGACGATGGAACGACTACAAGTTCCTTAATGGGATCTTTGAAGAGAATTCCTTGCTTGAGATAAAAATCTTCATAACTATTTTGCTCTAACACTGCACATACCGCTCTAACCCAGTGGTCTCCCTGCTGAGCTTGTTTCAACCTATGTATCAGGGAGTCTTCTAACATAAGACAGGACACCCTACTTAGTGCGTCCACATGTCTCATTTTTGACCCACTGCGGTGTTCTATCTCATAGTTATAGTCCTGCAGAAACATAGCCCAGCGAGATACTCTTAGCGGAATATCCCGTTTCTGCATTGTACATGCAAACGCGTTACAATCCGTCACTATCTTAAATTTTATACCCATTAGGTAAACTCGCCACTTTTTGAGAGCCTCTACAATCGCTAAAACTTCATGCTCGTAAGAGTGGTACCTTTCTTCAGCCGGTTTGCACCTACGGCTCATGAATTGAACAGGATGAAATTCCTGATCATCCGTGTCCTTCTGCATTAAAACAGCTCCGTGTCCGTAAATACAGGCATCCGCGTGCACTTCAGTGATTGCTTTAGGGTCGTACAGCTTTAAAACAGGGGCTTTCATCAGAGCCATTTTTAACTGCTGGAAGGCAGTCAGCTCTTCGTCCCCCACTTTGAATTTTGAATCTTTCCTCAAAAGGTCAGTAAGTGGTTTCGCTACCACTGCGTAACCTTGTATAAACCTTCGGAAATAAGATGTCAAACCGAGAAAGCGCTGTAACGACTTCTTATCGTGTGGCATAGGAAATTTCGCCACGGCTTGAGTTTTTCTTCCGACGGTGCTATGGTACCGTTCTCTAAAATATACCCTAAAAAGTCGACTCTACGCACGAGAATCCTACACTTGTTCCACTTTATTTTTAGGTTGTACTCCGACGCTCTATTTAGAACACGTTCCAGCTTTTGGACGCCCTCATTCAAATCCTTAGCGGGAATAATGAGGTCATCCATGTAGCACACAACTGTTCCATCCTGGATCATGTCTCTTAAAACAGCAAATACAAAACGCGAAAATACAGCAGGCGAGTTTGAGATTCCAAACGGAACATAACAAAATTCAAACTGATCGTTATGTGTGACGAAAGCTGTGTATTTCCTTGAGCTCCTCTCAACCGGAACATGGAAAAACCCGTTAGCTAAATCCAGAGTCGTAAAAACTTTAGCTCCCTGTAATCTTTCAATAACATCGTCTAATAGGGGCATCGGAAAATTATCTCGTACGATCTTAGTATTTAACCGCCTGTAGTCGCAACAGAGTCGCTTACTACCGTCCTTTTTAGACACTAGCACAATAGCCGATGCATATTCTGACGAACTATGCTGAACGATCCCCTCTTCCAACCATTTCGCTACCTGATCATCGACGACTTTTTTGTCAGCGTATGACATGCGCCTAGGCCGTTCATAAATTGGAATATCATCCGTCAATAAAATTTTCATTTCTATTGGAGATTCCCCCGTCTTTTTTGGCTTATAACCGGTAATCAATTCTTTGACCCTATTCATATTGTTTACCTGCAAATGTGACAAGTCAACTTCCGGCTCGCTAACGTCACATTTTTCCACTATACAACACAAATCTTTGAATTCTTCTAGCACATCAACCTTCTGCTGTTTCGTTGCGTCCACTAATTCCCTATTGCGTAAGTCAGAATTTGTTAACGTAGTAATGCTTTGTGATGTACTATCTACCTCATTTTTAACCGTCTTTGCCTTGAATTCCGCCAAATCTTCCGATACAATCAAGTTTACATATTTGAGTATACTATTACCGACTATTGCTGAGTAATGCATATCACGTTCACGCACAGCGTGGAATGTAACTTCAAGTTGCAAATTGTCAACATGAACTGGAATGGTAAAACTACCTACAGTATCAAGGATACTACCACTAATACCTCTTAGCCGACGCTTATCGTTATTCAATTCAATATCTTCTCCCAACATGAGCAAGATGTCGTTACGTATTAAACAAAGGTCACAACCGGTATCGATTAATGCCGAAAAGGTTACACCCTTGCATGTCAAGTCCTTGAAAATGCACCTGCCAATTTCGCTAACTTTTGGGACTAGGTCCTCTTCCAATGTATTTACACTACCTTTCTCGGTTTTCACTGAAGCTTGTTTATCTCGACAATCGGCCGCACGATGTCCTGGTTGCCCACACTTAAAACATTTAGGCTGTGCCTGATTACAATCTTTTGCTATATGAGAAACATTACCACACTTAAAGCATCGTTTAACTTTTCCTTTCTCTGAGTCCTGATTAGCTGTCGTTACTGATTTGGGAGTTGTTTGATTTAAGCTTGAGCTGGTCACTTGCTGGCGACCAGATCGCACTTTCTCATAGACACGTATTTGCTCTTTCAACTCTGGTATGGTTTTTGCTTGATAAAGGTTGATTTTGTTTTGTCGTGAATCAGGAATACCCTCTACGAAATATTCAATTAAACTCATATCGTCAAGTTTAATTGCCTTACCCAACTCCATGAGACTATAAAGATACTCTTTATAATCTTCATTGTTACGCTTTCGACGATTTCGTAGCATACGGTGAACCTCGATGGACGACACTGTAATACCAAACTCAGATTTCAATGCCTGCGCTAACATATCAAAACTAGTAATTCCTCGCTGACTTCGTATGAAAAGTTTCGCTGCACCCTTAAGCAGCTGTTTAGCGTATATAAATTTCTGCAATGGATTCCAATGAACTGCCTCAGCATTTTCATTAAATTCGTCTAACCAATCCTCGATCGACGAAGAACCCGAACCGCTAAAAGACGTTAATGAGTCTTCAATATCGCGCAAAGTAAATGGCGTACGACTAAGTGTTTGGTAATGGACTTCACTTGGTGGTGAAGTGCCAGCGTCGCCATATTCGGAGCCCTCGTCAACGTCATCATCATTGTTAGCCTCAATAGTCAGGCCATAATGCTCGAAAAGTCTGTCTTGTAAGGTCATCTTTCGTCCTGTAGTCGGCAGTCCTAACGCAATTAATTTGGCTTTCAAATCATTTACATTCAATTTTAAAATTTCGCTTCTTTCCATCGTGGAATTTACGAAGCCAGTTACAATTCAATTTAAAATCACTTAAAAGCTATCAAGAGTATTGTAAAAATAGTTACACCGAATATCTTATAAAATAATTTGTCTTATTCGCATAAAAGTAATTTAATTAAATCATACAGCAATTTGCAATTGTACATAAGGCTTATACTACTTTAACAATTCACCTCAGCTATCAAAGTATTTATAAAGCTCTCTCGTATACAAAATTTCACCACTCAAATTTTCTTCTTCTGTTGCTTACAAGCAATCAAAATAAACTTTCAACATCTTAAGAATGTCATGAAGAATGAGAAAGATAATGACTTAGCTATCAGTTACAATTCAAATTTTCATTCTATTTCTTTTGCTCTTACTACTTTTCTGTACTACTTGTACTCATCTGTAGTTCTGCTTGTCCAATTTCAATTCCGCTGCTTCGCCAAATGATGTTTCGTTGCAATTTTCCAATAAGAATTTTTCGATGTTTCAGCTACACTTCTTCTGCCAGTATTACAGCCTAGCGACGAGTAGATGATACGATGCCAACAATTCCACGAAGATGTTTGAATCAACGGAAAGTTATCTCGCAAGTACAGCGAGTGTTCAACCAACAACAATTTGCTTTTGTGCTTCCAGCCTTTTCCACACAAATATTCACTAGTGCTATTCGGCCACCGCCACACCAGCGCAATATTCGCCAACAACAATTGTTTTATGCTTTTCAGTCTCTGTGGCAACACACGTTTAGTACGCTAGCGCTATTCGGCCTCTGCCACGCCAGTACTCGTACTTCACCAACAAAAAGTATTTACGTTTTCAGCATCTGCCGCAATACACGATTAGTACACTAGCGCTATTCGGCCTCTGCCACGCCAGTACTCGTACTTCACCAACAAAAAGTGTTCACGTTTTCAGCATCTGCCACAATACACGATTTGTACGCTAGCGCTATTCGGCCTCTGCCACGCCAGTACTCGTTCGTTTCAGCCTCAACCACACAAAACAAAACTTGTTCACTTGCAATATTCAGCTATCGTCAAGCAAGAATTTGCACACAATTTGTTGATGTCTTTCTTCAAACAAAATATTAAGTATTTTTCGCTTTGTGCACTTGCATATTCTTTATGCTAGTATAGCAATATCCACGTCTTTGTTTTTTGGTTGGCCACTGCCACACACACACACAACTGTTCGCGTTAAGCTCACTCCACACCTGACACCAATTTGTAGTTTAATAGTTTTATTAAACGAATATTTATTATGTTTTATTTGTAGTTTAATAGTTTTATTACACGAATATTTATTATAAAACAATTATAGTACGTTGTTAACTTACAACTGCGCACATGTAGTAATAATCAATTTTATGTTGGCTCTTTAACTTTCAATATTCAACTTGATGTTGGCTCTTTAACTTTCAATCCTCAACTTGATGTTGGCTCTTTAACTTTCAATCTTCAACTCCCGTTTTCTTACCACGCGTTCGTCAGGTTCGTTCAACGTTTTTCAGGGTTGTATTATTAAGTACATATGTTCTAGGTCTTTCGTCCACTGCGGTGTTGCCGTCCTACATATATATTTTTTTTTTAATAATAAATTGTACACCTTTATCTGGCGTACAGTAACGTATGTTTTTTAATAGTCTTGAACAATAATTCACTTGATGTAACTTCACGCTATAGTTCGTACACTGGATGTTTGTTTTAATATCAATCATCCCATCCTCGTCGCCAGTTTTGCTCTTCGTTTGATTAGTTTTTAAATACAAGATTTTTTATTCTTATTATAACATTTATAAGTTTATTTGGTATGTAGCAGTATCTTTCTGCATTCCATAACCCCGTGTTGATCCGAAGCTCATATCAGCTTAATCGTTGATTCAAGACTGCCCTGGCTCTCTCAAGCCCAAACGTTTTAGCGGTGCATTTTGCCTACGTGACAAAATGATAGCCGGAACAATGCTTGGAATATTCAGTTGACCAAGGTGACCTTTAAAAGCATAGTTATAACAATTAGGAGAGCAACTGAATATTCCCAGGAACATCACCTAACAATTCGAAGCTGTTAAGAGAAATGAAATATAACTCGCATACCAATATCCACACACCATTAGGGTGCGCCGATATATGTATTTATATAGGTAGGTGGTGATATGCTAGCATTTTATTATTGGACGTTATTGCGTTTTCTAGTAATGCTTGTTTCCATTCTACCATGGTCTTTTGTTCATTGTTTTCTTCTCTTGTTTTATTGTTGTTCGTTCTCGCGACTTTGGCATACGAGAATTGTTGGTGCATATGCTTCATAGCTTCTACTGTATTGTTGTAAATTATTAAAACACTTAGTTGGATTTTTAATGTTGTTTTATTTCTCTTATTTAGAGCAGCCGTTTGTATAGGTCGAGTTATTACAACTAATTTGCTAACTAAAATATTGCGACGACTACGCCTAAATACCTGGCTCTTTGTTTTACCTGTCAGTTGCTGCACATGTTTCGCCGTGTGACTTGCAAAATGCAATTCGGAAATTTACCTCTTGCTATTGGATTTTCCGATGTAGCGATGTTGTTGTTGTCACGCGCTACCTGGTCATGGCTTCGTCATCAGTATCGGTGGGAGAGTTGTTGTTATGCTATTTCCACACTCAAACCTGCCGACGCACCGTCAGCAATATCGGTGGGAGTGGAGTGTTGACCGGATACGTGTTTACCGGTGTTAACTACCCCCCCTCTTGAAATGAAGACGTCCTCGGCTTCTTTGATGACTTTATTCAATATCACCATGCTAGTTCGTCTTCGTTTCACTAAGATTGCTCCAATTACAGAGATCGCAAATAGGAGCAAGAGAAGTGCGCCCCCTGATTGTAATGAACGGGCGTTAACGAAATCATGCAGCCTCGCTATGTGCTTAATGTTCCTCATATTTACTTTCTGTAAGTATGGTAACGATAGTAAATTAATGTCTTCGGTGAAATTTACATATTGTGCGCGTGCAGCTTCGGCATGCGATCGAATAGTTTTTAGCCCAGTTGACGTAGGTCGTAGTGTTTACCATAATCTCTGAATCAAATGTTACAAGGAAAGTTCCCTTCGTTAGTTTCGTCAAGTTCTGGGATTGTATAGACGCTGGTTGATCGTTGATTACCAGGATGCCATTATCAACTTCCTTAATAGCGGGAACGTTATCGGCGGATTTTGACATACATTTTGCAAA
>JBAWJQ010000748.1:0-22245 GCA_037783105.1 Bactrocera zonata | reverse complement strand
CAGTAAAGGACATAACTGTTCACGAAAATACCAAAAATTTTTCTTAAAGCTTAGAAATTTTATTAGACACCCTACACAAAAAAAATAATGTATACATTTAAAAGAGTAGTAAATTTGCTTTCAAATCCAATCACTTAATTCTAAAATTTAAACATAACGTATTAAAAATATTTAAGTTTCAGAAGATATAAGTGTGAACACTTTTGTCCGTAGACTCAAAAGTTCGGTCAATATTTTGTGTGACCACCGCGCGATTTTTTAAAGCTTGAATCCTTTTTGGCATACTATATATGAGGTTGTCTAAAATGTTTGGGCTTATATTTTGCCATGCGTGGAGGGCCCGCTCCCACAATTCATTAACCGTTTTTGGAATATCCTTTTCAGCAAAAATTTTTCTTTTTAAAATCGCCCAAAGAGTGCTCAATGGGATTCAAATCTGGGGATTGCGGAGGCCAATCGAGCAGTTTGATCCCGTTATCCAGAAACCACGATTTGGTAACTTTTGCGGTATGCTTCGGATCGTTATCCTGCATGAAAATATCTCCTTGGCCACGTTCGAGTCCAAATATATCTAGACTTGGAAGATATGAGTCCTCCAGAATATCAATATAGTCTGTGGCACGCATTATACCATCGACCCTCCGAAGGACACCCAGCTCATTTCCGCGAAAACAGCCCCAAGCCATCAGTGATCCACCTCCAAATTTCATTGTTTGGCATATGTTGCGCTCCTGTAAACCAACCTGTTTATCAATCCATGTCCATGCACGCCCATCTGATCCTATTCGATTTATTTTAGTTTCGTCAGGCCAAGTCACTCTCTTCCAATCATCGATTGTGAAGTGTTCATATTTTTGGCAAACTCCAAACGAGCCTTACGGTGTTTGTCACTTAAGAGAGGTTTTTTTTACCATTGCTCTAGCCTTGAGCCCGTTATTTTTTAGGCATCTTCTTACTGTTTTGTCGCTGACATTCACTCCATGGACCTCTCTAATGATTTTATTGGTTTCCACTGCGGTATTTGTTGCTCCTGTAACAATTAAGCGCCTAGCTATTCGTGCTACAACTGGGAACAACTTCTTCGGACGGCCTCCACTATTTCGTGGTACTGTTAAATCATTCTGATTTTTTATTTTAGTAATTAATCCCAGAGAAATTTTATATTATTTTGCGATTTCTCGGTAAGAGACACAATTTTTAATGTCTTCCAGCACATTTTTCTTCAAAATAGTATTTACTGCTTTTCCCATCATAAAGCAACTAAAAAGTTATTTTTTAGGATATAAATAATTTAAACATTAAATGTAAATTAATTGAATAATAAGTAAACTTTACCTTTCCGTATTAAAATTAAACTTGAAACTCAATTGTGCACAAAATCTTATTGCGGTCAAAACTGTTCACACACTATTTCTGTTTTCTTCGACTCATAGAAACAGTAAAAGTCCCGTTAGTTTAAAAAAGTGCTACCGGCTGTTAATTAACGTAACGCTTGAGAATTTACAATAGAAAAGTATTGCCAGACTGGTTTCAAATTTATGAAATAGCACGCGAATTCAAATTTCATATATTCGTGAACACTTTTGTCCCTTACTGTATATACATACACATATATGTATATGTTTGCTTTACTTTTTTATTATTATTTATTACTATTTTTATTTTTATGGTTTTGTTGTTTTATTGGTACATATTTACTTATATACCTATGTACAAACATATGTATAATAAATTTATGCGTTTGTAGTAAATTTCGCGCGATTTTGTTTTTGCTTTTGTTGTAGTTTTTTTTTCGTCTAAATACTAAATCGTATCAAAATTTGTCGAGAACTTTTGCTTTTCACTGGTTTTTCGAAAATTTTTTGTATTTTTTATTACTTTAAGGTTTTTGTTTTAATTTATAGTTAATTGTTTTTATATTTTTAATATTTGCTTTTCATGTTGTTAAATATATTTTTTGTGTTATTGAATATATTTTTATTTTAGTAAATATATTTTCTATTTTTATTTTTACAAATAGTTTATTTTTTACAAATATTTTTTTACTTATTTTTATTATTATTATACTCTTTTTTATAATTGTGTGTTGCTGTAGTATATTTGTATGTATGTACAATACATATGTATGTATATTTGAGTTTTAATTTATACCCATTTCAATTATTTTAACTGTTTTTTCTATTTTTCTTCTGATTAGTTGTAAATATGAATGTATGCATGTGATTAAATTATTAAAAATTATATTTTGTTATGGAAAATTATATATTAAAAAAACTTACTTTTAACAATTTATATACCTTTTTGAAAATTTTTTATTTCTTTTGGAAATTTATATATTTTAGAAAAATGTTTACTTTCAAAAATTCATGGACATTTTTGAAAAATTTTACATTAATGAAAAATAATATTTTTTAGAAAATTATTGTATATTTTGAAATTATTTTCTTTTACAAATTAATAAATTTTTCGAAAAATTTTATATATTTAAAAAGTAATATATATCTTAAAAAAATTTTTATTTAAAAAAATGTTTTCTTTCAAAAATTCAAAGATATTTTTGAAAAATTGTATTTTAATGAAAAATTATATTTTTTTCGAAAAATTAAATATATAATGAAAAATTATATTTTGTTATTGAAAATTATGTATTTAAAAAATTTTTTACTTTTTAAAATTTCTAAATTTCTTTGAAAATTTTGCATTAAAAAAAAATTATGAATTTATGAACAACTATATTTTTTTTGAAATAATATTATATTAGGAAAATGAAGTTTTTAAAAATCTATTTTTTTTTTGAAATGCATGTATGTACACATACATATAAATTTTGAAAATATATATGAAATTTTCAAAATTATATGTACATACATACATATATTTTTTGAAAAATTTGAATTTTGTGCAAAACTTATACATTTAAATTTTTGTCTATTAAAATTTTTTATAAATTTTTTTTTGAAAATTATATATTTTTGCATAATCATATATTTAAAAAAAATTTCTGTTAAATATTTTTATATAGTACTCTTTTAAATTTTTGAAAATCATATATTTAAACATTTTTTATTTAAAAAAGTTATAATTTGATGAAAAATTACATATTTTGAAAAATAATATTTTGTAAAAGTATTATTTTTAAAAATTCATATATAATTTTGGAATTTTTAATTGCAAAAATTAAATATTTAAATTTAAATTTATTTTCTATTGAAAATTTATATATATTTTGAAAATTATATACTTTGCATATCCACATATAGTATAAATAAAAAAATCTTTAAATATTTTTATTTAGTATTCTTTAAAAATTTTATATTTTGAAAATTTGATATATTTAAAAAATTTAAAATTTTGCAAAATTATTTATTTTAAATTTTTTCTTTGAATAGTTATATATTTTTTGAAAATTTCATATTTTGTATGGAAAATTACATTTTTTGCAAAAATTTGAAAATTTGTATAATTTTTTGAAAATTATATACTTTTGCGAAAATAATATATAAAAAAATGTTTTTTTAAATTTATGTATGGAATTCTTTTAAAATTTTAATTATTCAAATTTATTTATTTTTTCGGAAAATTATATACTTTTTGAAAATTATAAAATTATATATTAAAAAAATATATATATATATATATAATATATTTTTTGAAAATTTTCTATTTTGTGTTAAACAATGTTCCTATTTTTATTTTCTTTTAGCCCTCTATTTTTTTACAATAATTTTTCGCATTTCCATTTCTTTTCTTCTTTTATATCAGTTTGTATTCTCCTTTTATTTGTTTGTATGTATAAATATTTTGCTATGTACTGGTAGTTGCCATATTTTACAATATACAGTATTATGTTTATATATAATTTTTTATATGCTTTTTTGCTGCTGTAAAGGTACGATTTGCCAATATGCATACATACATACATATATTTTTCGGTCTTCATATACATAAATATATTTTTTACGCCACACATGTACAAATTAGCTTTTATTTTATGTTTTTAATTATGCTGCAATAAAGTGCTGTTTTAAAAAACTCAGCCGATTGAAACTATTTTTGTTAATTTTTTTAATTAAATTAATTTTTTTATATTTAATTAATTTTTTTTTAAATTTAATTATGTTTTTTTTTTTAATTTAATGACTTTGTATTTTTTATTTAATTTATTTTTCAGTTTTAATTTTTCCGTCAAATATACAGTTATACTTGTAAAACGTGGCTATGTACATACATACATATACATATATAGTTAGTATATAATATACGTTTAATCTATGTATAGTATATAAGGGTATAATTTACTATATTTATCTGTTAGTTGTTTGTGTTTGCGTGTGTAACGTTTTATATAACTGTATATATGTATAACTATAATTACATAGGTACATATGTATGTATAATAATATATTTTTTTGTAGTTTTTTAAGTATTACATGATTTCTCTTTTACATTTCACATATAAATTTTCCTAATTATGTACTAAATTTAGTTTTCACAATTAATTACACAAAAAATGCGCATTTTTTAATTAATATTACTTTTTATTTTTACTCATTGCACGGTTAGAATTTTTTATTGGCCTTTACCAAACAACTTTTATTGATTTTGTTTTTACAATAATGCATTTTTTTTTGAAATTTACTTATACCACGAACTTTAGCTACGAATTGTCGCAATTTTTACACATACATACACAGTAAAGTGTGAAAAAAATTAATTTATTTTTTCTAAATATTTTTCACTTAGACAAATTCTTTCTTTACCAATAAACTGTTAAATTAAAAAAAAATTAGTTTTACATTAGTCTTTGTTTTTCAGTAAGCGTTTTAGGTTCATATTTTGTTCTCCTTCAGCATAACAATTTTCTCGTTTGAAATTTGCTCTCCCTCTCACTGTAAATCGTACTTAAGGTTTTCAGAAACTCTCCTTCAAACTTTAGTATATTTGTTCAAATACTATAAATTTATGTAATTTTTATTTAATGGGGTGAATGTGACAGTTGAAGGCATGTTAGTTTCGATTTCGACACACAAATACATAAACATGCATATACTTCGAATAGTAAAGCATACTTTTAGGTGGTTGACATACACTGCGCGGTAATTTATACGCTCACATACATATATGGAAACATACAGTTAGGCGGGTACACATATTAATGTGCATAGTTGTTGGTTGGGCACAGCAAATGCGGCTAAATTAAAGTTGACGTGGTGGTTGGTGTTGGCATACAGAGTTTATGGATTAGAGGGTAAGGGAAGAAGTAAAATATTTTGTGGTAATGTACGAAACAAAAATTGCTTGTTTTTTATATTGCGAAAATAATTCAAAAACAAATATTATTTATTATTAAAAATTAAAAAAAAAAATATATACGTATAAATTGTTGTGATATGCCTGAGGGAACGCCATTGAAATAAAACCAAACATATTTAATTTTGTAAAAATACATAAAAATTTGCAGTTTACATTTAAAGTGCACTTAAGATTGTAAATTAGCGTATGAAACGATCTGGAATCGGAACGGAACGAATTGGAATTTGAGTGGAACATCAAAATAATTGCAGCAAACACTTCAACAACAAAAATATGCGAAAATAAAAATTATGTAGCTTAAAAACACTAAAATCTCATAAGAAACTTAAAGGAAATGGAACAAATATAAAATATCAAACAGAAAACCGAAACTATGTAGAAATTTCTGTAAAAAATGCTATATATTTTAATACAAAAGGTCATGAAAATCATTTTAAAATCGTTATGGAACGAAGTGGCATTGGAACTAGATAATTCAACACCTTTTACAAAGGCTGAAAAGCTAAAATAAAGCACTAAATAATGTGAAACTCAATATTTAAATAAGAAATGCTATGGAAATTAATATGTGCATGTATTATAGAAAAAATTAACTTAATAAACTGAAGAATGTACTAAATAAGGAACGAAACGAGATTTAGTAAACTCTGTAACGTAAAATTTCCTGCCATGGCTAAAAGGGTTAAAATGTGCTCAAAAACAAATGTGGAACGAAATGGAATTGGAACGGAACTAAATGAAATCGACACATAACAGAAAAGAAAACATAAGGAAACCCCTCTATTCTTTAGTGAAAAACCACATATTTGTTAGTAGAAACGTTTTTTCATACTTTTAAAGCATCGGGTAAAGTGCTGTGCGCCCCGAAGTGGGAATGGAATGTTTTGAATTAAAAGCAACAAAGTTAAAACTCGTTAAAATTTTGCCGGATATATTAATTTCGCTGTAAAACAATTTTTTGTGCAATTAGTTTAAACGAAATACAAATTATGGCAGTGGAACGCTTCGGAAATCATATATTCGCTTTGTCTAAATTTCAAAATTGTGCGTGTTTTCATATCACGTCAAAGTTTTGCTTAACGAAAGAGTATAACGTCGATGTATCCCAAAGGTATATAAAGCTTTGGAGACAATTTGGGAATGAAACATTGATTTAAGTATTTTCTAACTTAAGTCCCGAGAGAGAGCGTTGAAAATGTCAAGGTGACCTGCCCATAAACCGAATACACTCACCACCAACTACCAACCACCGATCCTCTTCTACTCTTCATATTTAGTGCCTACGACCACTATTACTACCGCCACCATCGCTGCTGCCCGACGCGCCATCTGCCGCCCAACGCTTACGACGCGATTTTTGCATTTGAGCCGCAACACGACTCGTACTCGGCGTGGCCTCAAAGCTCGCATACATCTCTACCTCGTTATCTAATGCGTCGTAGGTTTCGGTGGAGACGCCACGCACAGATATCGCGATCGCACGTGCATACTGTTCTTCTTCCGCTTCGTCGTCGCCATCGGCATCACGATCATCACTTGTACGTCTTCTCATGACGCCGCCGCCACCGCCGCCACCGCCACCACCTTCACCATGCTCGAAATCGAAACTAACATTCTTACTATCTCATCCACCCCGATGCACTTGTACCGTCGCCTCGGCTGATTCTTGGCTGCGCAACTGCTGCCGGTACTCGTCCAGCTCCTGCATGCGATAGGTGCCTAGGTTCACCTGCATCATAAGTGTCTCCATGATGCGTTCATTTTTGAGCGCTTTCGAGGGCAAGACCACCGTTAAGAGTTCGCTGGGTGATATGCGACACAGATTGAGATCGCGCGTCAAACGTTCCATAATGCATTCGAACTCGAATTGTGTATCCTTGTTGGGATGATTTTTCATTTTCGCCACCTTGTTTTTCGCCCACATCAGCATCGCTTCGAATTTGCGTATCTCGGGTGTTTGTAATTCCCGATTCATAATCATCTGCACCATCGATTCGGAGAGATTAAGATATTCGGGACATTTGAAGAGCGCATGCGCTTTATTCTCCACAAAGGAGAGTATCATGTTGACCAACTCGGAGGCGGACGTGTAGCGCCAGTAGTAGTTCTCCAGCGAAATCAGCATCGGGCAGACAACCTCGATGCGCAGGAACTGTTTGCAATGGTGAAAGCAAGCCTGCAACAGCTCGGGTAGATCATAGTGCTCCGCAGCGCATAGCAGACCTACAAGAAACCCCAAAAAGTAGAGATATATATTATATTGCGCTCAACTTGAAATAATCTTCCGATGCTTACCTGGTATGGAGACACAGGTCAGCGGACACGTGCCCGTATGTAGATAATCCAACAGCACTCGAAATGTGTCTGGATCGAACTCGATGATGTTGAACTCTGTCTGCGCCAACTTCGCGCGATCGACCTTTTGTGCATCGGCACACACCGAGAGCCGCGGCACGGCCAGCTGATTATTGCCCGGCTTATCCTTATCCTTGTCTTTGCTGTCTCGATCTGCAGAGATAGAAGCAAAGCAGCGAAGGGAAACGAAAACAAAAATTGCGCACGAACCGATAGACGAAATGAAATTCATAAAAGGATAAAAGTGGAACCGATGATTCGTAAAAATTAAGCGAAAAGTGTGGCAGTGTGGAAGTCGTGAGAAATGTGAAATGTTAATGAGAGTGATATGAATGATAAAAAGAGAGAGAAAAACAGAAATGAAATGCAATTTTATGCATTACGATGAGTTATTGTTAGTTTTTTGATAATGACCATTTTTGTTTTATAAAAAAGTAAATAGCACAGATTTACGTACAAATTACAACATGAACGGTGAGGTGAAAAAGTGGCAAAATGTGTGAATTTGTGAATAAAAACACAGTAAAGTAACATATAAGCACGGTGAATATGTACTTATAAAGAAAAATATGAAATGAGCATGATTTGTTGTGTGTGGTGAGTTTAATAAAGCATTTTATTCAGAGGAAATTTAGTTTTTCAAGTGTGGTGAAAAATTAAAAGTGTGGGGAGTTTTTCAAAATATAAGTTTTATGATGCGTTTTTTTTTGTATGTAAATGTAAAATGTTAACTTGGAACAGCACAAAGTGATATACAGTTTGTTATATCGGACAGATGCGTAATTTTTTTTGTCCGATTATAACGGTATAATGATATATAATTTTAATTAAAGCGTGATATTGAAAATTTGAAGTTAGATTAGAATTGGATTTGTTAAAATCAAATGCATGGTGTTGGCGCAAATATTTTGTTTATCAAAATGTGTGGTGAATTTGGTAGTTATTATATTTCCGACATGTTTTTAAAGTTGAAGTTTTTTTAAGATGTAGCAGTTTTTATGGAAGTAAATGGTTTGCATGTTTTTTGCAATGTGTGGTGAGTTTTGTGGTGAATATGTTTTCGTCAATGTTTTCGTAACATGTTTATATTTTTTAAAATTTTCAACAACGGTGTGCCATATAGTAAAATGAATAGCAGGCTCAGCAAAATGTGGTGAATTTAACATAGTGATTATGTATATATGTGTTGGTTTCATTGGCGTATTTGGTATATTTGGTGTAGCATGATTTGTTATCGATTTTTTTCATTGATGTATGTATTACCCACAATTTGAAATTTTGTACATTTAATTGGCGGTGAATATGATTCATAGACAAAATTTAACATAATATTAAGAAAAGATTTAGCATGACAAAGTTATTACGAGATTTGCGCACAAACAACAAATATATTGATGGAAAGTTGTTTTATAAAGTGTGGTGAATTTCAAAATAATTTTAAAATATGCATAGATCCATAAAAGGAAGTTAATAAATTTCGTAAACAATTTGTTTGAGAATAAAAAGGCATTCGTGGTGAATAAAATATACGTGGTGAATAGAGCAGACCGATGTGAACAATTTTAAAATGCATTCAAATTTAAAATAATTATTTTTCCAATACGAAATGAAAATTAATATGACGTAAACTCGAAACACATCACATTACAAACGACAAAATGTGCCGTTGTTAGTGGTGAGTTTCAAAATATCCATTATACAAGCATTAGTTTAATAGTAGTATAAGTTCGAGTATATT
Organism: Bactrocera zonata; assembly: GCA_037783105.1. Classification (NCBI taxonomy): domain Eukaryota; kingdom Metazoa; phylum Arthropoda; class Insecta; order Diptera; family Tephritidae; genus Bactrocera; species Bactrocera zonata. The sequence continues at coordinate 12,839 of JBAWJQ010000748.1, read as the reverse complement.
TATATATAAAAAAGTAGTTCACAAAATACGAGTTCCAAGGCATTGGAGGCACCATCACAATAATCAACGAACGTTCAAGGTGTTTATTTTACACGGCAGACAGGGAAGATACATTACGAATTGGTTCAACACACGCACAGAGAGTAGAAGAAAGGAATAAAAAGAAAAAAACACACATCGATATATTTGTATTCATGTGGACTGAGACTCTTACTGGAACAATCCGTTGAAGATATCCATTTCTTTTTATCCTCCGGATTCAGTTGATTCGTATTCTTATTACGTATCGAACGACCCCAACCGGCGGTGATGGTACCCAGCCGGCTAAAAGCGCGCTTCACCATAGGCGATGATGGCACACTCTTCGGCCGTATCGAATCGGAATCGGGCACTGTGAGATAGTTGTTGCTTTTCGGCTTTTGATTTTGCGGTGAGACGAGTGAGGGTGCGGGACGTGCGAAAATTTCGGCGACTGGTATTTGTGGCGAACCAAAACCGGTCTGTATGCCGTAAAGCATTTCCTTTTAGAATAAACAAGCGAGAGCGTTTAATATAGTGTTGTGAGTGGCATAAAGTCGAGAGAGCGGGAGTAAGTGCCATTCTACCAGTTACGCTCTCCACTTACCTGAAAGACACGACTGCGCACACCCAATATCGCGCGTACGCCTATGAAACGCGCCTTCTGCTTCGACTGCCCCACCAGGAAGACTACATCGAAGAGATGCGCATTTTGTAGGCACGACGGTTCTTCGTTTAAGAATACACGTGTAAAATCTTTCGCCAACTGATCGTAGTCTTCGAACTGATCGCGCACCGAATCCAGCAGCGGCGAAGAGGGACGCATATGACCTGTGAAGACGAGAGAGAGCGCGTTAGAGAGTGTGATTGAAAGAAAAAGTGGAAGTGTTTGGAAGTGCTACGGTGAAAAATAGCGGTGTAAAATTAAAGGTTAAAAATTATTTGAAAACTTGTTGAATAATTTTTTGAGAACTAAATATGCTATTATGGGGTTAAGCGCGGATAATTTATAGATCAAAGGAGGTCTTGTTTTTACATATTGATAAGGGCTTATATTTGCAAATTCTATATGACAATACAAAATTTGCAGAGCTAAGGTGCGACAAGTTCCAAGCAATGCATGCGGGCTGCAGTTAAGAGTTAGAAAGCTCCCAAAATACTTATGTAGAACATTCTTGTTATAGAAATGAAATTTGAACTCAAAAAATATATTTGGAAAAAATATTTCATTCTGAATTATAATTATAAAGCTTTCAAAAGGATAAAAGCTTAGTACAATATAGCAGAGCTTTCAAGCTCTCCATCTCTCAATATTTTTAGCATAATATCAACAATTATTTTATTTTTTTTTGAAATTTTTGTTCACTTTTATTTGTCAAAAATATTGCATACTTGTTGCTACTATATCGTATTTTTGATTAAAAAGGTGTGAAAATATCATATTATATTCAAATAAAATATCTGCTAAAATTTTTATAAAGAAAAAATAAAAATTTAATAATAATAAATTTAAACAACAATACAAAAATTTTTGAAATCTAGAAAATCAAACTTTTTTAAAAAGAAAAAAAAACATGATTTTAATAATAATAAGAAATTAAAAAAATATATACAAAGAATTCTAAAACATTTTCGTTTTTCAAAAACTTTTTTTCAGTTAAAAAATTAATAAAACTTAAATTTAGAAGAATATAAAAAAGTGAATAATAAATTTAAATTTTCTATAAAAAAATTTAAAATTTTTAAGTTTTTCAATTGTTTTTAAGTTAAACAAATATAATAAATTAATATATTATAAATAATAAATCAATTAATTTTTGTTGAAAATTAAACATTTTGTTTCAAAAAAGTTTATTACTTTTTCTAAGTATATATTTTTTTTATTTAAAAAAGCTTGTTTTTTTAACTAAAAAGATTTATTTTTAATTTCCTAAAAAAAAATTCTAAATTTTCCAATTTATAAATACATTTTAATCTTTCCAATTTTTTTAATTAAAAAAATACAAAACCATAAAATACATATTTTTTTAAATTTAAAAATTTTGTACACAAATTAATTAATGTATTAAAAATCAAAATTTTCCAATTTTTTTACTTAATAAAATATAAAACCATAATTATTTTTTTAACTAAAAATTTTTTTTATAAAAGTTTGTTTTTTTAAATTTTTAAATACGTAAATGTTTTTTTTAAAAAAATGCTTTTGAAAACTAAAGTATTTCAAAATATTTTTGAAGATTAAAAAAGTTTTCAACAAAGGTTTTTTTTAAATTTTTTTAAATACGTAGATGTATTGTTTTTTTTGTTAAAAAAGATGTTTTTGAAAACTAAAGTTTTTCAAATTTTTTTTTATCTTTTCTAAAATTTTGGTTGATTTAACCAAAAAATAAAATAAAATTTTTTTTAATCCTAATTCGACATTTTTGTTGAAAACTAAATTTTTAAAATATATTTTTTAAATTTTTCTAAATTTATGCGTTTTTTTTTAACTCTATCCAAAAAACGACACAATAACGTGGTATTGATACGTCTAGCTAACTGATCCACTCAACCACGAACGTTCATTGTAAAGCGTATTTTTGCTGCGCTGGGGAATATGTAAATCAAATGATAAATGAAGTTGTATGTATGTGTGCGTATAGTTTGTAGGTATATGTGTTGTTGACCTTATGTAACGAAACAATGTCGAAGTGCTGTAAACGGCACGCATAGCAAGTGCACGTGACACCAGGGAATACTCAACACGCAGTGCCGATAGTGGCAAAACGCCTTAAAGTATGCAAGAGTGCTAATGACAAAACTGCTTCTATTAGACTAGACAAATATGGGCTTACCCCATTTTTTTTGGAAAGTTTTCGTGAGCTATTTGTTTTGTGGTCAGCAAGAAAATGCTCATATAAATAAGGGTATTAATTGTGTTGTACACATATTTATTTGTCCAATTGTTGCTACACCGTATACTTGATTATACTCATATCTATTTATATAATTTTTTTTTGAATACCATGCTTTTGACATACTTTTACTAGTCTATTTTTGCCTCTTAACCACAAATCATACATATGTATGTGTGTGTTAGCAGCGTGTGCGCATGTGTTAGTGACATTTATTGTTTCCCTTAAATGCTGTGTAAGCAAGCAGTATAATGTGCTACAAGCACCTACGCAATAAAATCGTAAAATTTACTAACTCTAAGCAGCTATAGATGTTGCCACATATCCTTGCTACCTGGCATCATACCAACCTTGTGGCTTTTATACACATACACATTAAAAATTATACACATTCCTTCACACGCCTTCAACTCTCGCACTTTCTTCCTCCGTTCGAACCTACGCTCGCTCAATGTGTCCTTGCCTGCTAACGGTAATTGCGGTTGCTCCTTTGTTTAGCCAAAGAAATGTCACAAGCTTTCTTTGTCATGTCCCTTTTATGCTCATTTGGCCCTTCACATATTCTTACTTATTCAACTAGCTAGTGCACTTCCAGCCATCGACCGCAGCTTAGTGCGGAAAGAGTTAATTGTCTTGCTGTTCGCATTCTACGAGTAGCACTCGATACTTGGCTCTTAAGCTCAAGTGCGCAATGCTCGATTGGCAGTTGAGATAGAGCTTGAAAAGCCATAAGTATGCTGCGTCTATTCATCGAAAGCTACTTCAGTTTAAAGCGACTGGCGTTTATGAGCTCTCCAGAGCGCTCTAAGGTCCATGTAAATACCAGTAATTGAAAAGTTTCGATAGTCATAGACTTACCTAACCACTAAATAATTCCTATTTTGTTTGTCTAAATATCCACTTCCTGATTTCCATTTCTAGCAGGAATTCACGGCGTCTTCAGAGTTGAAAATTTCAATGATCTGCTCGCTGGACCTTATTTGATATAGTAAAAAAACATTCACTGTTCATCCGAAGCTTCCTTGACTTCATATTGTCTCTTCTGAAGTCTGGAACGCTTTAGCTCTGTATCCATTATACCGTCTTGAATTATCTTTAGAGATCTTGCTTTATCTACTTTTTCTTTAGTCGGATTTGTGCGCTAAACTGAACAGTGTTACTTCCTTCTCAGGGCTATTGAGTCATTAGTAACTAGTAGATGATCTCTAAATCTGTTTATGGTATTTTGAACGTATGACAAGTGAGGCAAATCTTTGGGATTCGGGATCTAACCTTCATTCGAAGCTTCCTTGACTTCATAGGCTCCTTTTCTGACGTCCGGAACGCGTGAACTCTGTATCCGTGGTACCGTCTGAAATTATCTTTAGAGATTCTGCTTTACCTACTTATTCCTTGGTCGTTTGAGTCAGGCAAATCTTCGTTATTCGGAATCTAACTCTTTTCTTCCGTTAATTAGTCAAAGAGAATTCCACTATAGAACTCGGTACCTAAAATCTGATACCCCAATTTTTAAACCGTTATATCATAGCGAATGGGTTACAAAACGGGCTCTACGATATTACAGGTTTATTGCAAGTTCCACCCAGGGGATCGAAAGTTCCTGACGAACCGTTCCACTACAGTCGAGTCTACGTAAGCAGAACAGACCCGACTTTTATTTGGCCAAGGACTGTCAACTTGACAGATTTCTGTCGCTACATCAACAATAACAACAAAGTTCTTGAAGAACTCACACTTTGAAATTTCATAACTTAAGCCTCGCCTCTGCCTATTTGGCATCCATTTCGGCATATCATGACGGGTTTACTACCAAGCTGAGCTCGAAACTGCTTTTATATGTTCACTTGTGATTGAACAATATTTGACTTTTTAAATTTTTTGAAGTTTTAGAATGAAGAAAAGGATCTTATGTGAAAGCAGCGCTTTGTAATACTTTAGAGCTGGGTTTCTAAGGATTTCTGTTACTTGAGCTTGTTCGAAAGGAAAATAGAAGCATTTAAAACTAGCCTTCGAGTCTTCGTTGCATAATTTATGCGGTCTTCAGACTTCCAACTCCAACGGCCACCCAAACAATGTCCAGGGAGCCGCCTATTTTCTGCCGTCACACACAATTTCGCCGCCTTAAAGTGCGTTTACACCACAACTCAATCATGTGCTTTATATGAAATTTGTCACACACACATACGCATTAACAAAGTTCTTCATATTTTTTATGCGCTTTTGTTAAACCAAGCATTTTGCTTTTTTGCATTGTTCCTTTTGCCTGCGTTTTTTATATTACTATTTTTCATCCACTTACATATATAATATACGTTTCTTCATCAACATATGCTTTTGTTATCGCTCACTCACTCACACGACTCGCTGCCGCATTTGTTGCGAAGCATCATCCAGCTTAGCGCCGCCAAAATCTAACGGAATCTCCGCATGATTGATGGGATTTTCGCACGCAAATATTTTGTGGCAGACGTTGGCAGGGTGTGAGCAAGTCGTCGCAGCCGTTGGATGGACTGATTGTACTTATATAAATATAAGACTGAAAGTGGCATGAAGAGTAGTCTGTAATGGAGTGATGGAACTCATCAAACAAATGTATTGTTGTATGTGCGAGTGAGTGATCTGTTTTGTATTTGTTGGAAATTTTGTTTTTTACTTTGTGTGCGACGCCATAGTGGTCTGTGGTATGAGTTCATTGATTGAAAGGGGGTGCGAAACGCAGAAATTTGTATGCTCAGAAGTGAGTACAATTGGCTGGATGGAGGCGAGTTTTGGAAGTTTGAAAGAAGACAGTTTTGTTTGAAGTTTGTTTGGGTCAATTGTTGAGGTTTTGAGCCTTAACAGAAAAATAATTTATGATGCTGCATAGAGGGTTGTGTACTCATAAGCCTGTGTAAGCTGGAAGCTCGCTTATTTATTCATTTTTAAAGACTGCAAAAGTAAATTTGTTTAAAAACTGAGCGCCAAGAGCTTACATGTGCTTGGCAGCGCACGCGGTTTCGAAATATTTTAAAATTTTCTTCTAAACTATCGACTTATGTTCTTCTCTGAAGGCGCCAGCACATCTCTGTTGTTGTTAGCTAAGATCAACTGAGCGTAATGTTCAAAAATTTTAAGCGGTCGGTTACGTTCTCCTTTCAAGGACGAAACCGGCGAGTTCACTGTGTCAGCTAGCAAGGCCAAGCCAGGGCTTTTCTTACGCTGAATTGTTAGAACTACGTAGTCACCCGTTCTATCTGTGTATGAACCTTTTTATAAATTCGACTCTAATTCGTTTTTTTTTTAGAAAAGGTCTCAAAGATACCATTTTACATATTTAGCTTCCGGTTTCTTTACAATTTATGTTCAAGATCCTCATGCCGAGCATATACCAATACTGTCAATGATTGTATATAATATTTTAAATCCACAAGCGATGTCAGTGTGAGTAAAAAACAGTAAAAAGAAAATAACTGGTCGAAACTGGTATAATTTGCTTTATTTGTTTAAAGTCTGCGAAAAATTCTATATGGTATTCTAAGTTCACAAGCGATGCCAGAGTGAGAAAACACAACTGGTCGAAACTGGTATAATTTGTTTTATTAGTTTAAAGTCTAGGAACAATTGACTGTTAGCGCGCAACAACCCTAATTTTATAAAATGTTTAAACTTAAAGAATGTACATTAAAATACAACTCTAAGGATTTATTAAATTTTGAATATACATTAAAATGCAACCATGTAGATGTATGTCCCGCTATTTGTCTGTGCTAGCTCAACTGCGGCTTACCCTTTTGCGTTGGCTCATTCTCTTTTGATTCGCTGGCGGAGTGGTACATACACCTACAAGGAGCACAATTATTTTAGCGAACGATCGTACGATCGAATTATTGAAGTCAAATAAAGTACGAATCAGCTTAAAATAAGTGTTTTACTTTTCCACCCGCCAACATTCTAAAATAATTGTGGTATTAGCGATCAAATATTCGTGATATTTGTCACTCAATACAATTGTGGAAATTTGCGCTTAAAATTAATTTGCATCGCGGAGTGCCATTTGCTAAGCCGTTATGCCTGACTTGCGGAACTTAGATGGTGCCGTTATTGATGATAGCGTGATCACGTTTACCGGTGCGCATACCAACTACATGGAATCACCTCTTAATGTGGATAACGCAATAACTGGGACACAGTCTTCAATACTAAGTAGTATGTCAAATACAAATACGACACAAATTAATTTTTCACCTATTTTTTCCACAAATGTTGCTGCGACTACGACGATCACACCTGCTCAATATTCATCGCACGGTTTACATCAAATTTCGTCACATTCTTCGCTGCCTTTTGGGTCCGGAGGCGTGGACATGGCTATGAATCAACCACCGGCATATGCGGGCATGCCCAAGGAACATAACCACGTGGGTCTCTATAACAAACTACCTTCAGTTGTTGGTGGACCCCAAATGAACTCTACATTTGCTCATTCATCCGCATGCATGTTTGGTCAGAGCCAGCACGTACCAATGAGTTCAGTTTATACGTCCACTTATGGAGGAATCGTCTTTCAAAACGCCCAATTACCTCGCGCCACTTCTTTGGGTAATGGAGGTGGGTGCAGTGCTGCCGCACAATATAACCCCTTCTCTCCTGCACGCAACTATTTCGGGCAACCACAGGGAGGTTTTGCGCCCATCATCGATAGTACATGGAGGCAGGTTCAGAATAGTTCTGACGTGAGTTTAAACCCATCACATATAGCGTCTAGACAGGCGATAAGCAAAGATTTGCCACCATTCTCCGGAAGGCCAGAAGAATGGCCATTGTTTATAACAAACTATGAACAATCAACAGAACGCTGCGGGTTTTCTGAACAAGAAAACTTAATACGATTACAAAAATCACTGCGCGGCGCCGCTCTTGAAGCTGTTCGAGGAAAATTGATGATGCCATCTACAGTTCATCTAGCCATCGAAACTCTTCGTATGCTTTTCGGGAGGCCAGACGTTATACATAACACCCTACAACGGAAATTGAGACAGATGCCAGCAGTGAGGACCGATCGACTGAATACCCTTATCGATCTCGCGTTGGGTGTACAAAATTATAGAGCAACCATGCAAGCATTAGGTCTGAACGATTATCTCAACGACCCTATGCTTATCAATGAGTTGCTGAGTAAACTTCCTGGGGATATGAAGTTAGACTGGGGTCGTCGTCGAATGACCATCTCAAGGGTAGATGTCGTGGCCTTTGATGAATGGTTATTTGCGCTGGCATCATGTGCAAGCCAGGTAACGCCACTTAATGAAACCAACGGTAACGCTGCGGAAGAAAAGGTGTTAGGAAAGAGCAATAGGCAAAGAGTTTTCGTGCACGACGAAGTACCAAAGGAGCTTAGCCTCACCAAAACGCGTAAAGAGGAAACTAAACATTCCATAGCTTGTTCTCTGTGCGACAAAGAGCACAATCTTACCGATTGTCCAAACTTCCTAGCAAAGAGCCGAAATGAACGTTGGCAGTTAATCAAGAACAAAAGGCTATGCATTCGATGCTTTAAGTCCCACATGGTTAGACGGTGCACCTCTAAGCAAGTTTGCGGGATAGATGGATGTAGAATGGTGCACAACCCACTACTACATAGCCAAAATGATGCAGCTAAGACTAGTCGGGTAAATACAATCCTAGTTCATCAACGTAAGTTTAGGAGATCCATTTTTCGTTACATTCCGGTAATATTGTATGGTCCTAAAGCCACGGTGGAGATATTTGCGTTGATTGATGAGGGAGCATCATGCACGTTGATGGACAGTACATTGGCTGAGCAGTTAGGTCTCGACGGCCCTGGTGAAGACTTGTGCTTGAGATGGACGGGCGACATAACACAGCAGGAAGTAAACTCAAAGGTGTTAAGCTGTGAAATATCTGCAAGAGAGAAAAACTCCGGACGATATCGTATGCACAATATTCGAACCATCACTAACCTCGAGTTACCGCAACAAACCCTCAACGCAGACACTTTAAATGAGCACAAACACCTGAAGTCATTGCCTATTCTACCATACACCGAGTGCAAAGCGCGATTATTAATAGGCTTGGACAACACGGCTAAACTTTGCGTACCTGTGGAGGTGAGTCAAGCTGAAGGTGATGATTTAATAGCTGCGCGTTGCAAAATAGGTTGGTCAGTATATGGTCAGGATAAGTCGGCTTATCAGCCAGACGAAAATCTGCTCCACGTTTGCACCTGTACTAAATATGATCAGCTTGATAACTTAATGAAAGCCTATTTCTCTATCGATTCGGTGGGTATCAATCCTGTTCTCAAACCGCTTAGATCAAGGGAAGACGAGCGTGCATACCACATAATGGAGAAAACAGTCTTGTATGATGCCAGTGCTAAGAAATGGGAAACGAGACTCTTGTGGAAATATGACCACATCGACTTGCCCGACTCATATCGAATGGCATATAACCGTCTCCAATGTCTGGAAAAGAAGATGGAAAAAAGCCCCGACCTGAAGCAGTATCTTGTTGGGAAGCTAAATGACTATCTCGAAAAGGGTTACATAAGAAAACTAAATGTTGAGGAAATATCAAAAGGAGGCAAATCTTGGTTTATTCCACTATTCACAATTGAGAACGTTAACAAAAATAAATTGAGAATCGTGTGGGATGCAGCTGCTAAGGTGAAGGGTACGAGTCTGAACGACGTATTATTGAAAGGACCCGATCTTCTAAGATCGTTGGTAGGTGTCTTATTGAGGTTTCGTGAACGACCAGTGGCTATCTGTGGAGATATTCGTGAAATGTTTCACCAAATTAGGGTGAGAGCGGAAGATCAGGTAGCACAGCAGTTCCTGTGGCGAAACGGCGAAAGTAGCAGACGTCCGGATGTATTCGCTATGACCGTTATGACGTTTGGGGCATCGTGTTCCCCATCTTTGGCAAACTACATAAAAGATAAGAACGCTCTACGTTTCCAGAAAGTACTACCAAATGCTGTGGCAACAATTGTCGAAAATACGTTTGTGGACGATTGGTTGGCTAGTATGGATGATGAGGAAGAAATGATTCGACTCGCTACTGACGTCCGCTTCATCCATCGTGAAGGCGGTTTCGAAATGCGAAACTGGTTGTCGAATTCTAAACGAGTTCTGCAAGCGCTCTCAAATAAGCATGAACCCGGGAATAAATGCTTCATAGAGCCAGGATCAGAACTTCAAAAGGTTCTTGGTATGTGGTGGCTACCAACCAGTGACGAACTAACCTTTGTTCACAGGTTCAAACCGAATATCTTCAATGAATCCACTTTTCCAACGAAACGACAAATGCTTCGAGTAATGATGACTATATTTGACCCTTTGGGTCTGTTGGGGTTTATTGTAATTAAAGCTAAGATGATATTACAAGATGTGTGGCGATCGGGCGTAACTTGGGATGAACCTGTACATGATAAAGAACGTTCCGCATGGTGGCAATGGCTGCGAAAGCTACGCTGTATTGATAAAATCCGAATTCCAAGGTGGTACACTTTCGCAAATCGCAGCAGCGACAACCAACTTCACATCTTCGTTGATGCCAGCATATCAGCATATGCGGCTGTGGCCTTTCTACGCTCCAGTATGGGCGACAAAGTTCATTGCTGTCTCGTTGCCTCCAAGACACGAGTTGCTCCGTTGAAGCCACTATCGGTGCTGAGACTTGAGCTGATGGCAGCCATCTTAGGACTTCGTCTAGCTAAGTTCATAGGAAAGGAACTCTCCATACAAATTAATCGCCGGATCTTCTGGTGCGACTCGAAGGATGTACTATATTGGATTAGGTCTGACGCCAGAAAATTCAACCAGTTTGTAGCTGTGCGGATTGGCGAAATTCTAGAGGATTCACAAGTCAACGAGTGGCGGTGGGTACCAACGAAGGATAACGTAGCTGACGATGGTACAAAATGGTACAATAATATGGAATTTAACAGCTCTGGGAGATGGTTTATGGGCCCTGAATTCTTAAGTCTATCAGAAACTATCTGGCCAACATCCGAATTCAAAGAGCCACAAACCGTATCAGAAACTATACAGCACGTAACAATTGATTCTTCGAAAGACATTGGTGATACGCAACCAGATCCTACAAGGTTTAGTAAGTGGGAAAAATTGCGCGCTGTACAGATGTGCGTTCTTCGTTTTCTCCGTTTGACTATGAAGAACACCGCGAGAAATCCAGTTACTCAGACAATTCTTTCCGATAGCACCTGTACAAGTGCCGAACTACTTCTCTTCCGCAAGTGCCAGGAAGAATGCTATGGCGCGGAGTTTGATCAAATAAGAAAAGGCGCGGTAAGTCGAAAAAGCTCAATCTACAAATTTTCTCCATTTATAGACAAGCTCGGACTACTACGCGTGAAGGGTCGAATCGAAGAAGCAAGAGGAGTGACAACAGATCTCAAGCAACCGATTATACTTCCCCGTAACAATATTGTGACTCATCTGGTCACAGATTTCTATCATCGAAAGTTCCATCACCACCATAACGAGATAGTGGTAAATGAGATGCGTCAGCGATTCTGCATTAATGGTCTACGAGCTTTGGTGCGGATGATATCAAAAGTATGTCAACAATGTCGTAATCGGAGAGCCACACCGAATCCACCAGAAATGGGAAAGTTACCACCAGAGCGTCTCGCGTCATTCACTGATCCTTTCGCTTATACAGGAGTGGATTATTTCGGACCCTTCGACGTGACGATTGGCAGAAGGCATGAGAAGCGTTGGGGAGTTGTTTTTACCTGCATGACTATACGTGCTGTACATATTGAGATTTCTTCATCACTTTCTACTGACTCATTCCTCCTTGTTCTGAAATTATTTATATCACGACGAGGAGTTCCACGTCGAATCTTCTCTGACAACGGCACTAATTTCAGAGGCGCTAGTCGTGTTCTGGCAGATGAAATCGAGAAAATATCATCTGGCACACTAATGGAAAAATACCCCGAAATTGAGTGGACTTTCATACCACCAGCATCACCACATATGGGCGGAGTGTGGGAGCGTATGGTACGATCTATAAAGTCAGTATTGATGGACATATTACCAAAAGAAGGTCTACGGGAGGAAGTACTGAGAGCAACTTTAGCCGACGTCGAAAATATTATTAACATGCGTCCTCTTACCTACGTTCCACTGGAATCATACGATAGCGAAGCATTAACGCCAAACCATTTCCTTCTGGGAAATTCAAGTGGCATAAGAGAGAAAGGTGATTGCGATGTTACCAATCCGTCGCTGCTAAATAAGAAATTTCGCACATCTGGTGAGTTGGCTGATCGATTCTGGAAGCGATGGATTCGCGAGTACTTGCCAGGCCTAACAAGACGGGCAAAATGGTTCGAAAAAACACCAGAACCCATCGCTCCCAAAGACGTCGTAATAATTGTTGATGAAAACATGAAAAGGAACACTTGGACAAAGGGAATAGTTTTGGATGTCATAAAGGGCAGCGACGGACAAATAAGAAGCGCCGTAATCAAAACTTCGAACGGCTTAATAACACGGCCAGTAGTGAAACTTGCGCGCCTAGATCTGAAAGTGAACCCCACGTCAGAGCATGGAGATCACGGAGGGGGGAATGTTAGCGCGCAACAACCCTAATTTTATAAAATGTTTAAACTTAAAGAATGTACATTAAAATACAACTCTAAGGATTTATTAAATTTTGAATATACATTAAAATGCAACCATGTAGATGTATATCCCGCTATTTGTCTGTGCTAGCTCAACTGCGGCTTACCCTTTTGCGTTGGCTCATTCTCTTTTGATTCGCTGGCGGAGTGGTACATACACCTACAAGGAGCACAATTATTTTAGCGAACGATCGTACGATCGAATTATTGAAGTCAAATAAAGTACGAATCAGCTTAAAATAAGTGTTTACTTTTCCACCCGCCAACAA
>JBAWJQ010000747.1:0-20001 GCA_037783105.1 Bactrocera zonata | reverse complement strand
TCTAACTCATGTTAAGTCATATTTCCATCTCAAGTTAAACCGCATATTCCTTCTCAATCTTGCACTATCTAAAATGCAACATTAATTTTCAAAACATAAGGACTCTCTCCCAGCAAAAATCAGCTCAATTCCTTTCAACAGTATTCATCTCTCAGCACAATATTAACTTTCTACATCTACCTTGAACTCTAGCACCATTATTTCGTTACACTAGTAGTTGAAATCATGAATTCATATCATAGAAACATTCTCATATAGTATAATAGAGAACTACCCTTGCCAGCTAAAAACCTCAGCTACCCTACACCGATTTCGATTAACCATTGTCTATTCTTTTCTTAACCAGTTGTGCAATTTACAACCAATTTAGTATTCAATAGAGGCACAGAAAGAAAACTTTGAATCTACTATTTAGCAAAGCATCTTTGTGGCAAAAAAAAAACAAAAAAAAAAAAAATACATAGGGCATTTTTACTACATCCCAGGAATCTTATGTAGCCAATAGACGCTCCCATTCTTTTAGGAAACAGCTTTTTTATAGTGATGTATCCAAAAGTTTCCACTCGATTTAGCTTTGTTGATATAAGACAAGATTGTGAATTTATGCTCTGTTCAAACAACTAAATTTTGCGAGACAATTAAGCAAAAATTGAGTCAATTAATGGAAAAAATTAAACATAAATGTAGTCAATTTCATAATCAGTTGTTATTCAAATTACTCAATTTGGTTTTGGTATATAAGACTAACATTGAAGCTTAATATGTTAATGAAACAATAAAGTTGATCGAGGCAATTAGCTATAAATTGAGTTAATTACGTAAACCTTCGATATTCAGCTCACTACACTTTTTTAATATACAAGGTTAAGGTTTAGGATATTTTACCATCTCAAAAATACTCAATTAGTCGAGACAATTAAGTATAAATTGAATCAATTACATAAACATATGGTATTCAGTCAGTAAATTTGTTTTTGATATATAAGCTTAAAAATCGAGGCAATTGGGTATAAATTGAGTCAATTAATGGAGACAATTAAGCATAAATTGAGTCAATTAATAGAGGCAATTAGGCATAAATTTAAATCTAAAATTTTGTTTTGATGTATAAAATTGGCAATCAAGACAATTTGATATAAATTGAGTCTATAATTCGAGACAATTGTGCATAAATTGAGTCAATTAAGTAAAAACTTTGTTCGCTATTTTTAAACTAATGATTTTTCGGACAACGAAAGTAGGTTAATGAGGTACCTGAAGTCAACCAACATTTGGCTTTTGCCAAAAATATTTTTCCAATTTTTTTAAAGGAATTATTCTTCACTCACAAGTACATTAACCACAACATTAAATTGACATATTTCAACTAAAACGTGTATTTAGACAGATGACTTCATATATATCACCGATAGTCACTTCCCACTGTCATTTTTCAACACTTCAAATATCTGGGTCAACATTTGCGTGTGCGTCGCAAAATACGATTTGTCGATTACGCGGCGCTTTTCCACAATCAAGTGCACCGATTTACAAGCAAACAAATGTCAGAGCGTCGTACCGGCACAGGAACTATAAAGAAAACCAACGCCATTTGCAAAAACGGGGCACAATTTATAGACTTGAGTGCACGGGCAGACAGGTAGCAAGTGACGTTGATAAAGCGCGAAATGTTAGAAAAACAATTCATACTAAAAATACATGCAAAAGGCGATAAAGAGCTGCGCAAAACAAGAAAACGCCAAATAAACACAAAAAACGAATGAAATGAAAAAACGAAAAAGACGTCAAAATGCGCAAATGCAAATGCATTGCCACGGGGGCTTAGTGTAGCCACCTGCGCGCACCCGCGCACTTTTCCCCCGCGCCACAGCGCGTAGGCAGTTTATGCAATTTTAGTATGCAGTCGAGGCTCGAAATGGCCTTAAAAAGTGCTGGCGCATGTTGCATTGTTTTTACCTGTTGGCTTAGTTTGAAAAATCGCTGTGCCACACTCTCACCAGCACATAGATGGAATGCCACTAAAATGTTGTGGCATGCATTTGTTTGCACACGCTGCACCCTCCAACCACTTTACGGCCGATCCGTTTTTACATTGCTATATTTCCATTTCCGTTGCCGATTTAATGGCACTAAACGTCAGTTAAGACACACTAAACTACAAGCTACCGGCGCGCTCACCCACACCTGCGCGTCAATATATGCAAATGCCGTAAACGACTGCAGTTTGAATTGGAAAAAAGGGTTGCATCGCTGTTAATATAGCCTTCATAGAAAAAGTTTCCATATAAGCTTTGGCTTTTGAGCGTTCAGTTTGTATGACAACTACATATATGCTATATGCCTCCGATCTGAAAATTTTTTTCAGAGACTGTGCCACTGACTCAGATATTAAGCCATGCCAAATTTCGTGAAGATACCTCTTAAGATAAAAAAGTTTTCTATACTAAGACTAACCTCCGATCGTTCAGTTTGTATGACAGCTTTATGCTAAAGTGATCGGATATCAGCGGTTCCGACATATAAGCAGCACCTTGGGGAAAAAAGAACGTAAGCAAGATTTCAGATCGATATCTCAAAAATTGAGGCACTAGTTCGCGTATATACAGACAAACGGAGTCGACTCAGCTCGCACTGTTGATCATTTCTTTATGGTGTATATTTTAGAAGGTCTCCAATATTTTTTTTTATACGCTACAAACTTCGTCTCAAACTTAATGCACCCTATTCAAGGTATAAAAAATAAACACACCAACAAGAAATGCGATGCATTTACATGTGCTGCCATTGGTGCCACAAGCAATGTGGCTGGCAGCGGCCTAAAGACACACATTTGTCCAGTTTTCCTAAGTCCGGGCTATGTGGGTGGAAGTATGCAAAACAAACGAGCGCTTTCGTAGCTTAAGACATAAACAGCAGTGGCAGGCGATAAAAATCTGAAAATAAAATTTGTTGTTTGAGCTGCCCATTTTATTTGGTAGAAAAGTGTCAGGCAAATAAGGTCACCAGTCGATGTCTTAAATGTCTTAAAGCATATATTGCAGCATGTTTATTCATGTGGATTTGTTATGAAGAAGAAGTAGTTTTAAAAAGCTGGCCTAGTCGATTATCATAAACTTCTCGTGAGACGAATTTTTCACCACCAAAATTAGCCGCCACAGATGGATATATATGAGATATGAGTTTTAGGTAAGGTAAATGGATGAGGATCGCACCGCGACCTAAGGTCTATTGTGCCCTAGTTTTTGGTAACATAATGGACGGCGCAAGCTATCCGCGTTAGGAACGCCCTCTTAATCGTACCATACCTCTTTGAAAATAGAGCGGTTTTGTTTCAATTTAGCACCGATTCACTCGGTCTATGAGATTTGGTCATGTAATAGAAAAGCTAGTATAAATTTATTTGCTGTCGGACCTTATATGAGCTTTACTCTTCAAAAAATTCTTGATATGTGGCAACTTTCCTCCTAAAATAGTGCTCAATGCGTCGAATCTTTCCTTTAGACCAAAAGATAACGAGCCAGAAACGAACGTATGAATATATATTTATTGTAAATGGAATAAATAAGCTAAACCAGTTTATTTGAAACCAAACTAAATTATGAAAAATTATAAAAAAAATTTGATATTTTTCTAAATGTGGCAACTCCGAAAATTATCGATATTCCTTTCGATTATATGAACGTATGACCTATTTTTTTCAAACAAATGGCAACTCTTGTAAGTCTTGAAAATAAGCAAAAAATTATTATTAGAAACTAAAATAAAATAAAAAAAAAAATTATAAAATATTAATATTTTTTTATATACGGCAACTCTGAAAATTTTCAAAAGTATAAATTAGCTCAATATTACTATTGAAAACCAAGTTATAGTAAATTAAATTATAAAAAGTATAGGAATAATAATTATTTTTATATACGGCAACTCTGAAAATTTTCTAACAACTAAATAAGCTAAAAATTACTATTAAAACCAAACTATGGTAAATTATAAAAAAAAACATAGGAAAAATAATTATAACTTTTATAGACATATGGCAACTCTGAAAGTTTTCAAACACGTAAATAAGCTAAAATTTGTTATTTGAGAAAAAATTTAAAAATTGCAAAATAAAATAAAATGTTTTTTTGTATATATGGCAACTCTGAAAATTTTCAAATAAATAAATAAGCCTAAAATTGTTTATATATAGTAAAAACTGATATTTCAACTTCAACTCATGCTTCTTTACTCAAACATTGAGAAGACAGCAAATCAGTTCTACTTCTCCTAACAAATTCCTATAAACTCGCGTTATATAATACTAAACCAAAAAAGAAACACAGCTTCTACTTTAAGTAAGATTATAAATGACTTCAATTTTTTATGCATTAAAGCTGTCCGCTCACACTCCCGCTCAGCATAACGATTTTCCATGCCACATCAGCTTTTTCGTTTTTCCTTCTTGTTTTTCGTCTGCGCTTACCTTCCGCCGTCTCCCCCTGCCTGCTCTAAGCACCTATAATTATCCGGTCTTAGAACTGCTAGTGTATTCTCCACGCTCTTGTGTATGCGCTTTTGTTCGTAAATTCAATGTGCTCCGGCGCGCCCATCCTCCACGCCACTTCACCACATAGCAAATTAATCAAAGTAATTAAAAATTCTTTCAAGGTTTCCAATGAATTTAATTTGATTTCATTGCAATTAAATGTGCCAAACTCACAAAAAGGTTAGCTTCTCTACAAGAACAACAACAACATGCACACATACATTTATACGTATACATGATAGCGCGCTTAGTTGTTTGGCGCTTGTGTGTGCATAGACATGTGTGTTTGCTGCGCTCGCTCATTGATCCAAGAAAATGTGGAAATCCAACAACAAACTATCGCAACGTACGCAAACTCATGCCAACAACCAACTATCGAGTGAAAGCATTTAAACTACTGCTGCAAGTATTAGTTATAGCTCCTGTCCGCAGCTCGCAGCCTGGCCTCGCAGGTTACTCATACGCCCCCGTGCGTCACTAATTCAGCTGCCGGCCGTCAGTCGCTACTTTTGCAGCTGAAATGTGAAACTTTGATGTAAGTTTACGCTTTGAAAGTTTTCGCACTCAAACACACATACAAATAACTGTTAAGACTGTTGGCGTCTGTATGTGTGCGTGTGTGTTGGCAGTTTGTTTGAGCGCTTCGTTACATCGTTTGGCCACTAGTTTTCTTGCACTTTCCTTGGCGTTGTGTAGAATTACAATCACTTCGGCTTTTATTTTTTGTTTGCTGCTTGTTGTTTTTGGCTCTTTTGTTACAACTTTCGCTGCTATTACCACTTACCATTTGAATTTCGCTTTTCACACACGTTTGCTGAGCTTTGGCGAACTCGTATTTTCTTTGAAACTTTTATGATGAAGACAGGGGCTAACTTCTTGCTTTAGCAGCTCTACATTTTTGTTTCAAGTGTTATTTCATTTAATTTTTCGGGTTTTCTAATGCTTAGAAATATTAATAGAATGTTTTTGAAAGCTTAAATAAGCTTGATTGAGCGCTTTTCGCTCAATAAAGAGCTTTTCTTTAAAACTTTTTTAAATTTTTGTTTATAAAACAGTTTTTTTTTTTGTTTATTAGAGCGCTGCTTTAGTAAGAGACTTAAAAAGTTGAAAAAAAAAAAAATTTGTTTAAATTTTTGTAGTTAATTTTTGTTTTTAATAACATGTTTAACTTATTTGGTAAACACAATAAATTCAGAGTTGCCATATTTAAAAAATTATTGATTTTTTTTTAATTTTTTTCGAAGTTTTTATAAATAAAAGCTTTCATAGTTGCCATATTTAAAAATTATTGACTTTTTTAATTTTTTTACGAAGTTTTTATAAATAAAAGCTTTCATAGTTGCCATATTTAAAAAAATATATTTATTTTAGGAAACTTTTTTTAAATTAAAATTTTCAGAGTTGCCATATTTAAAAAATATATTTATTTTTAGGAAACTTTTTTTAATTTAAAATTTTCAGAGTTGCCATATTTACAAAATATGTATACTTTATTTGATTTTTTAGGGCAAATTTTATTTTAAATTAAGTTTTTCAGAGTTGCTATAAGTTTTTGAATTTTTGCGACTTTGAAAATTGGCAGATTTGCCATATACAATTGTATGTACAAAAAAGCTTTTAATGTATTTTATAATATGATAATTTTCTTTTTTCTAGTAACAAGTAATAGCTTATTTATTCGTCTAAATTTTTAGAGTTGCCAAATTTATATAATAAAATATGTAATTTTTATTTTAATATTTTGATGTTTTTTGTTTCTACTAACAATTTTAAGCTTACTTGTAGAATTGAAAATGTTCAGAGTTGCCACATTTACTTTAACATATTTTTAATTCATATTTTTTTTTCTTTTTTTATTTTAATTTTATATTTTCTAATTTTCTAAACCTTATTTTATTATTTAGTAAGAAGTTATAGCTTATTTATTCGTTCTAGATTTTAGGGTTGCCAAATTTTATAACAAAATATTTTTATTGTATTTTCATTTTTAATGTTTCTTAATTGTTTAGTATCTACTAATATTTATGAGCTTATTTATACGAAAAAAATTTGCAGAGTTGCCATATATATAAAAAAATATTTGGATTTTATTTTAATTTTTTGGATTGTCTTTTATTTTTAAATTTTTACAAATAATTTCAATTTTAAACGATTTTTAAATTTTCAGAGTTGCCATATTTTTATAAAAATATATATTTTTATTTTATTAATTAATTTTATTTTTATTTTTGGTTTTTTATAACTTTTTCTAGTTTATTGGAGAAATAAATTTGAAACTTTTTTTCTTTGAGCGCTAAAACTTTGTCGAATGTTTTGCTTGTATTAAATATTTATTAAAAAATTTTCAACTGTGTTTTTTTTCATTTATTTACTTTCCCTACATTTCTACGCACACAACACATTCATCACTCACACAATTTGCTTTCCACACATCGCTTTTTCATCTCTCCTACTGCCTTGTGCGCTTTTAATTTTATTGAAAGATTTCCCCTTTGGATTTAATACAATTCCTGATGAATTAGCGCAGCGATTGACGGATTGAAAGGTGCGTACCTGCTTGTCTCTTCAAATGCAACACTTTGCCGCATTCATACGAACGCGCGCATTCCGCTTACACGTGTATTAAAGCGCGGCACGTTTGTGCGCCTGAAAGTCTGCTTTGTTTTCTCTGTATTCGCGCGTGTGCAGCTTATCGCTTTGACGCGCATTGAATACGTAATCAGCTCGCTCCTTTGTGTGGCATTCGCAGTATTGAAATAGAATTGCGATTTTTTCGCATTTTTTGTGGCAGCAATCCTGTCCGTTGGGGTTCGAGGGAGGTGTGAATAGGTGTTTTGTATTTGATTATATTTATATACTTGTATGTTTGCATTGGAGGCTATTATATTTTTATGTAAAGAAAATCATATTAAGCTCTACATATATGAGTGGATATTGGCGGTGAGGATTATTAAAAGTTGAAGATTTGAAATAAATCGGTGTAATGTATACAACACACACACACACAATGAAAATCCTTTTTATAAAGCAGTTATGAGTGTATTGTGTAATCTAAGTAATCGCGATGCTGATTTTACAAATTTTTTAAGCCTCTGCTTCATACCTACATTTTGTTTGAAAAAGACCCTCAGTTGCCTTAATGCATTTCTCGTATTTAATAAGAAAAATACAGCTTTAAAACTCTATACATAAAATATTGAAAAGTAGTTAAAAAAATAAAAAAAAATAAAATAAAAATTTTTTGATTAAACATGTGGCAACTCGAAAATTTCAAATGAGTAAAAAAGTTAAAAATTTGCTTTTGAAAACTAAAAGAATGTAAAAAAATCAATTAAAATAAAATATTTTTTTATATCTGGCAACTCTGAAAATTTTCAAAAGAACATAAAAGCACAATATTGTTAGCAGAAAGCAAAAAAAAGAAATGAAATAAAAGATTAAAGATAAAATTATTTTTAATAAACATATAATTATGGCAACTCTGAATATTTTGAAACGCATAAACACGCTAAAATGTGTTAGTAAAAATTAAATTAAATAAAACACAAAATAAAGACTTTTTTTACTTAAAGTTGTTAGTATAAATCAAAAAAAAATTAAATAATTTTTATAAAACTATGGCAACTACAAAGAGTTTCAACAAAATAAATTTGTTTAAAATTTTTGGTAGAACCTGAAAAATATACAAAAAATATTAAATAAAGTAAAAGTATTTATTTTTGCATACAGCAACTCTGACAATTTTTGATTTAATTCAAAAGTCAAAGAATATATAAAATTAAATTAAAATATGATATTTTTAAATAATGAAGACATCTTTAATAATTTTCAAACTAATAAAAAAGCTAAAAATTGTTAGTATAAACGAAAAACAATTTAGTTAAAGCAAAATATATATTTTTGTACAATTACAGAAACTCCAAAAATTTTTATTCAAAAAAAAAAAACATTAAAAAAAAATAAATAATATCAAATATTTTTTTTAACTGATATATAAAATTTTTTAATGTGGCAACTCAAGAGTTTTAAATTAGAAAGTAAACTAAACATTTTTGAAACGAATAAATGCTAAGAATTGAAGAGAAATTAAAAAAAAATAAAAAATAATAATTTTTATCATATAATAATGGCAACTCTGAAAAGTTTCTTTCGAAGAAAATATAAAAAAAATAAAAAAATAACAAAATAATTTTTTTTATTATGGCAACTTTAAAATTTATAAAATGAGTATATAAGTTAAAAAAATTTATTATAAGCGAACACTAACTGTACAAAAAAATTTAACAAAAAATAATTTTTTTTTTTTAATATATAAAATATTGCAGATTTCAAATCGGCTTTTTTTTATAAGCTAAAAAGAAAAAATAAAACAAAAATTATTAAATTCTGTGGCAACCCCAAACAAATCTGTTAATATTAAACGATTTTTTTCTAAATCTCAAAAAAATGCAAATCAAATCTCACTCCAGTTTTCAAAAAACTTCTCACACGCATCCTTGATTTCTGCGCAAGTAAATTGAAACATTATACTCACTTAAGTGCAAAACATATGCCTCACTTCACACACTTGCACGCGCACACGCACACATGCTTCGCACTCTTACGCTCGTCACGCTCAAAATGCGCAAATGATCAATGCAAATCGGCTTAAAATTGTCGCAATTCTCAAACGCATTTTCCCACACTAAACAACTAAAGAAAGCGCCCTTTGGAAAGACGTGGCACGCGGAGCAGCTTTTGGAAAGAGTTGTACACTTGCTTGAGTCAAGCTTGCTAACAAAAACACTCACTTAAGTTGAGATTCAATCACTTATTGCTTGCGCCACGTCAAATGTGTCCCTGACACGCAAAATTTCACTCTCATTTCTTCTTCGGAGATACTACCAAAAGCATCCGACACACCAACTCATTTCCATCTCTTGCTTCTATTTAGGTAAGTGTTTGAGTTTTGCGGATATTTTCGGTTGTCATTTTGCCCACTTGGGAATGGGCGCTTGTAAAAATTTGATGATGCATTTTGCCCACTTTTAGGCTGTTGCGCATAAGTTAGTACTTCAGCAAACCAAGCCGATGAGACGTGACATGTGACCTTAAACAGCTGGCTGCTACGAAGCATGTTGCTTTAATGCACTTACTTGCCATGTTGTGTAATATTATAAAATATTTAGGAGTTGTTTAGCAGTGAGTTTTGTGAAATGAAGAAATGAAGAAATGAAGAGTGTGTAGCGACTGCTTTTAGTTGTACTTCGTACTTATAGCATACGACGGTCTTCATTCATAGCTCAGTTATTTGTCAGAAACCCAAGATTTGATGACACATTTTCAAAGAGCACGCAACTTCTCATCTTCTAAAACTTTCTCTTTTTCATTTTTGTAGTTTATTTTCCATCGTCTTGTTGAGAAATTTGTAAGCTTCTTTCTTTTTTCTTTCGACACCAACTTATTGTTGAGGACATATTGCTTTCGAAGTTGTACTTTCAATCCAATAATATATCCAAATATTTCCTGGGAGAAGTCATGAAGAAAAACGTATACAAACTGAAATTTTTTGTTGGTTGAAACTAACTTTTCAAGTATTTGTTATTCTAAACTTGGAAGACTTGGTTAAAAAATAATGAAATATACAAGGAGTTGAAGAGCACAATATTCTTGAAAGAAATGAGCTATGATAATTTTTGCTGTTAGTAGTTTCGACTTGGAAATTAATTGGCCAATTTTATAATCCTCTCTGTGCATTACCGCTAGAAAAGGTCTTTTCTTTAATCAGGTTTATTCATAAACCGGTGGAGAATTTGAAGTGAAGGAATAAGATATTTATTCAGGGCTTAGAATTGAACTTCAATTATAGCATTTGAATCGGTTAAACAAAAACGAGGTAATGAATGGTCATTTAAATCTAAAATATAAATGAAAGATCAGTGATCCCAAAGTAAATAATGGTTGATGACTTGTCTAAAAGTAAGTAAAGGTGGTTGCCTTAGCTAAATGTAAAAAAAAATTACTTTGATCTTAAAAATGTAAAAAACGAGGTCATTGGCCTCAGCAAAAGATCACACTAAGACAAATTAATGATCCCTCATTGAACTCTAATAGGTAAACAACAAGTCAGTGGAGCCAAATGTTAACAAAGGTTGTTGACTTAGCTAAATTTATGAGTATATACTGGATCAAGGATTCTTGTTATGCGCAAGTAACTTTCTTACGATACTCTTAGAAGGAGAAAAAAACTTAACTCAAATTTTTTTTAGTATTTGCATACCATATTTCTATAACATAATACTATACTTTTATAATATTTATAAATAAAACTAGGGTTCTGAATCCTGAGGCTTGATAAATATCTCCAAAAAATACTAAAGTTTTTTTTTTTAATAATCACTTTCATGCCTCTTGCTTTTGCGATCCTTTCAATCACCAAACTTCATTTTCCAATTTCTTTTTCTGTTTCACAAAATATTTTCAGACTTGACTGCATTCTTTTGACGGTTTTGTTACTTTGACAAACCCAAATAATAATCTTAAAAAAATATACAAAATTTTCTTTGTTAAGCGCGAGAATTTTTTTTATAAGAAAACACGAAATGTTTTACATATATTTTTTGTATTTAACCTTCGTCATTCCTCTACCGCTAACGCAGCAATACGCATTTGAATCCGCGAGTAAAGAGGAAAATGACAAAATTCTAACAAAATGGTTGGGTGTCGAAATAGATGGCGCTTATTTCTTTGATTGGAGCACGCAAGAGGTTGAGCAGGCAGCAGACGGCAGCAAAGAGGAGAACAGTAAGACGGAGCAACAAGCAGAGCTAAAAGAAGAGCACGCTGAGGGTGTAGCTTGGACCAGAGAGAGCGAGAAATCCAAAAGATTTATTAATGATCCGACAGATGACTCCGCTGACTGCTTTCCAGTACAGCAGAGGCATGGCAGCAGCACAGCAGATTTTATGCGCATGCTGCAGCGCCAATGTTGGGATGATCTCTTGCCTGTAAGCTGGGAGTGTAGCGCGCATTCAGGTGCCGAGCGCGTCAATACGCCAGCCAGTTGTTATCACAACTTGCTGCATATCGCCGCATTTCTGCTTGTGGCTAAGCTGTTGTATATCTTGTGAGGTGTGTTTGAAGTTTTTGCAATAAAAATTAAAATATAAAACTCGGCGCGTCAATTTCTGCGTGGAAAGTTAGCGATACGAGCCCACATAATAGTGACTTTTTTACCTTCTAAAGCTCTACCGACATTTTTTAGTAGACAATACTACTATTTATTAGTTACTTTTGTTAGGGTTAAATTGAAAATGCAATCTGAATTGCCTGCTTCCTGAAACGCTCTACGCAGCGCTCATCTTCAACTTCACTGCTTCTCTTTTTCCTATTCCCGTTTGGCTTTGGCACAGCTCTCAACTCCACTCGTGTTCACGTACTCGTATGTATTTGCTATACTTTATTGTGTGTCCCTTTTTTGTTTGCAAGGCATTCATTCAATTGGAAATTTATTCAAGCTTAAAAAGTGCCCATGCTGCACACGAGCGCATACAAATCGTGCATTGTATCATCTAAGTTATTTCAAATCGTTTGCAGTGAACAAACAAACCTGTCATGCCACATTTATTTACTCGCTTTTCTTATTTCAACTTACTGCAAATCCCCGTTGTAACAGAGCAATAATATGATAAGCTAGTGCATTTTAGAGCATAGAAGACTAGCAGATAATGGCAGCATTTTCTTTGGATAAACAAAGGCATCTGAAGAATTGGATACGCTAGAGTGAGCGGTGTGCTTTCTTTGCATCAATTTTGTAGAAATTTTTAAAGCTAGATATTATACTTGGAAAGTGGTGAATGGAGCGCTTTAGCTTCACAGAATGCCTCAACTATTTGACCTCAATAAGCCTTTAAAAGATTAAAAAAAAAGAAGATACATAAAACTAATTTCTACACTTTAAATTAATATAGTTATAATGCAATAGAAGAGGACCCAAATCGCAAAATATGCTTGTAATTTCGTTACTTTTGCTCCGAAAGAATATCCAGTACTACTTTTTCTATTGTTATTCTCAACTAGGAAGCCAATTTGGTTTACTTTGCAATCCTCTTAGTCCATTTTACATATTTAAGCTAAAATTATCCTTATCGAAACAAAAATTCAATGCTAAAAGCGAACATATACTTAACTAGCTTTATTCATGAAGCGGTCGAGAATTCAAATTGACCTCAAATAGGAACGAATGAAATGTTGTTGGTTGAAATATTGCATCTATCGTTGTCATTGCCAATAATATTAGCGTGATATTGATAAAATGTGGGAAAAAATAGTTTTGGGCTTGGATTTTCATTACTAATTGATAAATTACTTTTATTTCTTAAATATGAAGTGTCTGTTATACTAATCTCTTCGTATAATTTCGTTAGTTCTCCATAACAAAAAGTACCCAATACTGTTTTTAGTCTCCAATTCGAAGCTAATTTGAGCTATTTTATAATACTTCCAGTTCACTTTGCGCATTAAAGCCAAGAAATACTATAAAAAATATAGGGTGGGCCATATAAAATTTTAAATTTCGAAGATAGGGCGTAAAAGATTGAGTGTAGCGTTTGCTGTATGGCACGTAGCGCCGTCCTGCTGGAACCAAATGTTGTCCAAGTCTTCCTTTTCAATTTGCTTGAAGAAAAATTCGGTTAGCATTGCGCGATATCGCTCACCATTGATGGTTGCGGTTTCTTCTTCATTTTCGAAGAAAAGTGGGCCGATGATTCCACCAGACCAAAATCCGCACCATGTAGTGATTCGTGCTGGGTGCATCGGCTTCTCGACGATTAGAGTTTTCTGTGCCCCAAATGCGACAATTCTGCTTCTTAACGTAACCATCGAGGTGGAAATGAGCCTCGTCCGAAAAGATGATTTTTCGGTAAAATTGAACATCCTCGGTCAAACGATCTTCTGCCCAATCTGCGAACTGTAGAATAGTAAATAGCGACCAATTTCGTAAATTTTAGACTTTTTACTGAATATCTGTCACTTTCCGAATGGTATTTGACGTTTCCAATGTCGAAATATAGATAATTCAAATTTTAAACGTTAGATGTATTTAACTAAATTTATGCATAAACCGGTGGAGAATTTAAATTTCCTTCAAAAGTGAATAAATGAGATATTAATTTAAGGTATAGAAATGAGCTCTATTTATTTCATTTTGAAGTTCATTTGGATTCTTTGATAATCCTTCACATTCACATTGTTTAGCACAGCTAAGATTGATTTTGTAATAACCAAAAATTTAGTGTTTGAAAGGCACATTTATTTAACAAGATTTATGCATAAACCGGTTGAGAATTTAAACTGATTTCTAATGTTAAGGAATGAAATAAGAATTTAAGGTTTAGATTTGAGCTTGAATTATAGCATTTAGAGGATTTTTGGTTACAGAAAATAAAGCATAAAGGGAAACACAGAGGGTCAGTTGACTATTTATAAGACTCCGAAAGGTTTTAGTGCAGTTTAAAGTAATTGAAAAAGAGTTTGTTTCACTAGCGTCCAGACGTTTGCAAAATAAGTCAAGCAACAGTTGCTAGTGTTGGATGAGTGAGACTCCTCTTCGCTGCTTTCTTCACTCAACTCTTTTTCCAGCCTCTACTTGTATTACACACATGAGAATAAGTCTCTCAGTGAGCTATATTTCACTCAGCAATGATTTCAGCTTCCCCTCGTATTATCCACGTTAGTCTCTGTAGGATCCATATTTCTGCGTAAACTTTGTATATATCCTTTGGCTGCGCAGTTGATCTCTGCGTTGTTGTGATAAGTATAAACACTAATAAGCCCTGCTAGCTTTGTACATCTTTGTCGCCAACACATTTTGTATGCTGTAGAAAATCCTTGAAATACCGCAATGTTACTTATCACAGAGCCACACATACACGCATACCTTGGCACTGGCTGCTATGCCTTGCCACAGCTTACACACTGCCGCCCCTGCACTGGCAACTATTTACTTTACGCTTTGTTGCGCCTTTCTCTGCTCATTTGCTTTATAAAACGCTTGCGGTTGTGCTTAATGCTACTTGCAAGTTGCGCGCGTGTGTGTGTTTGCTGTGTGTGTGAGGTAGTTATACTTAAATTAAAATGCACATTTATACTATATACCAACTTTTTTTCGTTTTAGTATTTATTGTTGTTGTTGCTGCTGCCACAATAGCAACTGGCATGAAGACGTTAATGTTAACTGCTCTTTGCTGGCTTGCTTTCTTGCTTTCTTACAACTGCAGTTGCTGCAGTGTGCGTATGTGTGTGTGTATAAGGAGGCTGCTGCATTATTTAAATAAATTGTTGCCTACTTTGCGGCGCTATGACGTTTGTGTGCTGCATACTTAGCTAGCGCAAGTGCCAAGCTGGTGCTTTGTAAATGTATGTGTTAGTGTATGTATGTTGGAGTGTTTCTGTGAGTATGTGTGTTTATGTAAATGTATATGTGTGTGTTTTTGTGTTTTGTCTGCAACTTTAAATCTTATTTGAATTATTGTCGCAGAATGCATGACACTTGCCACAGAGCGCACGCACACTGACACAGCGTACGCTGTCATGGCGACGAAATGGCAGCAAAAAGCGTTATAATAAATAACAGTAAATAGCAGTAGCAAAGTGCGCCGCAGCGAAGTGTTTCATGTGGCAGGCAGTTGGCTGATAGGCTCTTAGTGACATTTTTTGTTGTACTTGTTGTTGCTTGCGCTGCAGACAGGTGCAAAACAGCATTGTTGTTGTTTTTTGAATTTTATGTCTTTGTTTTCGTTGTTGTATTTTGTTGTTGTTGTATTTTTTGTTTTTGTATTTTATTTTGTTTTTCTATTTTTTTTTTTTTTTTGTTTTATTGTGTTTTGCGCCACTTTGTACCTTTGTTGCATTTTAATTCGTATCTCTTGCAATTTTTTGCCCTGCGCGCCTCACGTGTGGCAAGCCTGTGCATTGTGCAGCTCGACGCCGCTTATTTTTTACAAGCGCGTATGAGCTTTTGCTGCATATTTTATGGCATTTACTGTTGCTTTTTGCCGTTTCTATTTTTATTTTGCTTTTTTTCGCTTCTCCCTTCATGCTTTTTGTGCTTGCCACACGGCCAATGCGCATTTAACTGCCGCATCATGTATTTCACTCGTAATTTACTATTTATTGTTTCCTTTCCGGTCAACATGCGTGCTTACCTATATGTAAAGACATATTTATATACACAGACATATATATAATATATGTATGTATGTATATGTATTCACATTCTAGCTATGCGCACTTGCCACCCCCACCTCCGCACTTTCATAAACGTCACTTTTAATGCGCGTTGGGTAATAAAAGTAATTTACAGCAACAAAATGTAAAAGCAGCAGCAACGGCAGCAGCAGCTGCATGGCAACAAAGACTTTTTTGTAGTTGTTATAAAAGTGAGCTTTACTGCAACATTACTATCTTTCATTTATGTGCAAAGTTACAGTTAAGTTCTTGCCTCATTTGTATGTCTGTCTGTGTGCCTGCCTCTTTGTATCCGCGTTTGTATTTGTTGCCTAGGTTAACTGCTTCTTTTGTGTGCATGTGTGCGTGATTTAATGTTGCAAGTAAATATGCGATAAAATATGATTATGTTGCGCAGTTAGCCGTAGACAATGGGCATTTAATCTGTGCCGCACTAAACTAAGCAGGCAAAAGCAAAGTTCTAGATTAATTGTGGTCGACCATTTTTTACACAATTTACCGTTTTGTTGCTGCCACAGAAATGCTGGGGCACTACACTCATTATTAGCGGCTTTTAAATGTAGCGCCTAGTGCGTTCACTACACTTTACTGTTGAAATTTAAAGAAAAGTAATACGTTTAGCTTAGGCTTTTTTATATAGGGGTTAGCACCGCAAGCCGGTGGCCTCAAAACTCAAACTCAAAACTCTCTCACGGAATCGCCGATTTAGTATTACTTCGTGGGAGGCACAGGACATTTAAGTCTCCTTTATTTATTGAAAAAGTCACAGTTTTGTCATACATTCTTCAGTAGCGTCGATCGATATAGTTCGGAAAGCACTTATCACATGCATTATTTGAGCTCGAATTTAATTTGCATTCCAATATTACTCCCAGACACTTCGGCTGCGGCTGTGAGGTTATCTAGCACTCCCCTATATTGAGCTTTATTCGTTCTTCTATCGTCTTTAAGCACTCATTACATTTGTACCTTAGGTCAACTAATTGCTTAGCCACTGTTAAGTACTACCATGAGTTCGTAGCCTAGGCTCTACTAGCCGTTTGTGGGTGTCTTCAGCTCAACTAGGGTTCACTACCATTGCCTTTGCTTTTAAATATCTCACGTGCTAAGATAAACATAATAACGGTTGAGCCATCTAACGATTTAAATTTGAATTATCTATATTTCGACATTGGAAACGTCAAATACCATTCGGAAAGTGACAGCTATTAAGTAAAAAGTCTAAAATTTTCGAAATGGATCGCTATTTACTAGAAGAGAACTGGGAAATATTGAAAACTTTTTTCCAAAGTTCGTTTAACCGAGAATGGTCAATTTTACTGAAAAATCATCTTTTCGGACGAGGCTCATTTCCACCTCGATGGTTACGTTAACAAGCAGAATTGTCGCATTTACACTTAATCTTTTACGCTCTATCTTCGAAAATCGCATAATCAGAAAAAAAAGGTGATGCGAATTCGCCTCCCAGAAGCTGCGACTTAACTCCGTTGGACTTTTTTCTGTGAGGAGCTGTTAAAGATAAATGTTACGCCAACCATCCAGAAACAATTCAAGATCTAAAGTACGAGATTCAAGCTGCTGTAGCTGCCATAAGGCTTGAAACCGTCGAGAAAGTACTCCAAAATTGGCTGGATCGGATAAGCTACTGTAAACTCAGCCGTGGTGGTTATTTGTCCGAAATTGTTTTTCACAAATAAATTTCATAAAACAACCTTTTAAATAAATGTTAGACCTTTGAAAAATATCAAGCCGTTTTTTTTATTGACTTTTTAAATTTAAAATTTTATATGGCCCACCCTGTATATTAATTATGATTAGCAGCTTATAGAAACCAATTTCGTTCCATAACTGGGATTCCAATTGTAATTTATGGACCTCATATTTTTCCCTTCCGTTAAT
This sequence comes from Bactrocera zonata, assembly GCA_037783105.1. Classification (NCBI taxonomy): domain Eukaryota; kingdom Metazoa; phylum Arthropoda; class Insecta; order Diptera; family Tephritidae; genus Bactrocera; species Bactrocera zonata. Next base: position 2,345 of record JBAWJQ010000747.1, on the reverse strand, counting down.
AGAAAAAAACTTAGAGAGTATGCCAGTTTAGAGTCATGAATTTCAAGTCATTTGTGAAGTGGTTTAGATAAAGGCACTTAATATTTTTATACTCTGGCAACATGTTCCTTCAGAAGTTCTCCGGAAGATATAGATAATAATAAAAAAAATGTATATGAAAAATATTTAAAAAAATATATATATGAAATATATATATATACATATAAGAAAAATATATATATCTTTTTATTTTATAAATCTACAATCCCTTTAAAATATTGTCCTAAATTTTCAACTTGATCCGAGTAACAGTTTCGATAATACAGCCTTGAGACCTTGAGAACTTGTGCGCTAGACGCTAGCTAGGCTAAGTACGCCGTCTTTAAACGCGTTTTTCTCCGAACTGTGTTTTTGAAGTCGGTTGGCAAGATTGTTCCAGAACTAGTCAACCGATCTACAGCTATTTGGAAAAAAAAAAAAAATTTGGTGATATTTTCACTGAAATTTTAATTTTTTAAATATTTTATTTTTTGTACGAGAAAAAGATTGCTGAAAAAGGCTGTTTTAGAAGTACGCAGTTATAGAAAAAGATTTTTGCTTTTTTGCTAACGCTTAAAAGCCTCCTTTTAGAATTTATTTTCAATACATTCTTATATATTCTTTTTCTTAGGTGTTCTCTCAGTATATATGTAAGTAAGTAATTTTAACTTTGTATGTACTATATTTTCCTACTTAAATTAAATTCATTTCCTTCTATATAATGATATTTTATACCAACTAATAGTAAAAGTAAATTTTAAACCAACTAAATACCAACTTAATAATAAAATATATATAAAAAAAAATAAAAAAAAAAATAAAAATAAAAAATATTGAGCTCTTAACATTTCTCTCCAAAACTTGTAACATCCTTCCATTTACATAACTTAATTTTCGCTTTCAAAGCTGTCTTCATCAGTAAATGGCTCTTACTTCTTTAGCTGCATATCAATGTTGCGTAAAACGCTTGCATTCAAACACTCATACGCTAATATGTACGTGACTAAGCTCTATGCTCAGTAGGAGAATCATTGAGAAATGATAATGAGTGACGTTATGATTATTTGCATTGTGGTTGCAAATTTTTTAATTTTCGAAAATGACCTTCAAAATATTATGCATACCTATAATAATGGTTCATCAAGAGATGTTGCTCTACTGTAATAGAAAATTGACAGTTAATGCACTTTGATCGCTCTTAACAACCCTGCAATTTTGATCTCTTGACATTTTTTTTCCAACACGCATACTAAATCCGCCCTCTCACCAAAACTTCCAGCATCCTTGCATTTACATAAATTCATTTTGGCTTTCAGCTCAGCTAACTTCATTTTCTCTGCATCAGCTATGCACTCTTACTTCGAGTGTTACACCTGTATATCGATGTTGCGCAGACCACTTACACAGAGCGCATCAAAACTCTCTTTATTACTTATGCGCTCTTACATTCAGCTGCGTTACACCTGCATATCAATGCTGCGCAAGGCGCTCGCATGTACACACTCATGCGTTCATATGTACGTGACTAAGCAGTGTGCTCAGCAGGAGTATTAGCTGCGTGCTCATCATTGAGAAATATGTGATGAAGAAATGCTAATGAGTGACGTTATGATTGTTTGTATTGTTGTTGCAAATTTTTTATTGTTCGCTGCTGACCTTGAAAATATTATGCATGTAATAATAGTTAATGAAGAGTTGTGACAGATTTTCGAAGAGTTTCGAATTTTCTTGAATTATGGAATGCGAAATTAAGGGGAAATCAGCTGAATTATTCCAATTGAGGAATGCAATGTAAGAGTAAAAATATTAGTTAATGATAGTGGACACGCGTAAATCTTGGTGGATGTTGCGAATATTTGTTAAAATTAGTGAAAAGTATTTGTTTAAAGTTATTAAATTAAGTTTTTATTTAACTTAAAGTTCAAATCGTTATTAAGTGTCGTTAAATAGTGTTGTGAAAGTCGTATGTGTTAAATTCCTCGAAAGTACGAAAATGTTGTGAAAACTATTTACGTGCGTGCCGGGCTTGTTCGTGGGTGCGTATGTGAGTGTAGGTATGAATGTAACAAGTGCGTTGGTCCTTCATGCGGTTCTCGGTTGGCTAACGTCGCGTGTGTTGTGTATTAAGTGCAATAGTGTTCCTATAAAAAAAAACAGCGTTTGGTGTAATATAGACAAAGCAATTTTTGATAAAGGTGAGTTTGTAATCAAACTATTCGAAATAAATGTATGTATGTATGTATGTATATATGAATTTATTTGTGTCTGTAATACATTTCTGTCTCGGAATGTATGTAGATTAGAGCGGGTCGATTTCTAAGGCGACT
>JBAWJQ010000743.1:0-24510 GCA_037783105.1 Bactrocera zonata | reverse complement strand
GAAACAATAGTTTCATGAGGATTTAGTATTTTTATTGGTTTGAAAGATATTAATGTTGTTTTATTAAATATCACATTTGTATGGAAACACTGTAATAGTAATAATAAATAATATAAAGAATGCGTTTCGCTCAACTTATGGTCAACAGAATCGGCCCACTGAGTGTACTACTCGCAACACCTTCACCCATCTTGAGACCCAGCATTAATTTTTGGATAATATTCGACGGAATAGACCACGTCAGCTACGCAGTGAGAAAAGCATAGTAGCCGTAGCTGAGAGTGGCTACGAAGACCGTGGAGTTGATTCGACGCTGTTCACAACAACTTGGACTGACGTATGGAACGATTTAACGCATTTTACGTCGAGATCTTAAATTGAAAGCTTACAATATACAGTTTGTACAAGAAATGAAATCGCTCGACCTTCCCAAGCGACATCGCTTCGCTCTATGGGCTCCTGAAAACTTAAAAAAAAAAATCCGACGTTTTCGAGCCAAATTCTATTCAGTGATGAGGCCCATTTTTGGCTTAATGGGTATGTAAACAAACGAAATTGACGCATTTGGAACGAACAGTAACGAGAAGAGGTTCAAGAGCTGCCATTTAATCCAAAAAATACAGTTTGGTGTGATTTGTGGACCGGTGGTATCATGGGTACATATTTCTTCAAAAATGATATCTATGCGGACAATCCATCTTCGATTCAGGCCTTGGAGCAAAACATCACGCGTGTCACTCGCCAGTTACCAGTAGAAATGCTCGAACAAGTCATCGATAATTGAATTACAGATGGACTAAATTTCGAATACTTCTATCAATTTAAATGGTAACCATATATTTTGACGACAATTTCAAGCCTATTTTTAACATAATGCTTAAGTCCAATCCCATAGTTATTGGCAAAAATTATTTTCAAATATTAATGAAAATAACTAGTACTTTTCGAATTCAAAAAAATTATGCTTAAAAGATATTAAAAATCCAATCTTATTAAAAAATCTAAACTTTTGATTTGAAAATTTCCGTATGAAAATTTGGGTTTTCTCGACATTAAGCCAAAACACGGTGGAAGATTAAATAGTGTAAATCAAAAAAATTACAGCATGTTTGGAAGATAAAAGTGTTAGGTTAGGTTACGCTGTCCTAATAGGATCGTTGTGTTATCTAAATGTCCCATACATATAATAGATCATAAGACCCCTACAGATCAACAAAGCGCTTTGAGCATGTTACAAACTTGTTGAGAAGGCTAATGTCTCCTGGTTGGGCGAAGGTAAGACTGCCGAGATGTTACATCAAGAGCTTTGCAAAAGCTGGACAATAGAGGAGAATACGCCTGAATATTTCCATCGTACCCTCCATCGTATGATCCATACAACTTTGACAACTATTGTCCGACAAGCTTGCAAGCCTTACCGCATGAATGGCTATTGGACAGTGTCAAGTGTAAGAACTCCTACAATTTCGGCAAGATGAACTTTGCTCAGGGTAAATAATTCAAAAGATCTCCTGCATGCTACTCTCGGCCCAACGAATCCTGCAGTCGCAAAGGAACTGACCGAATATCAGCGTCTGCTAAGCGCATGTGAGATTCCTTGGTCCAGTGCTGAAAAATAAGACGCAAATAGAGTTCCAACTCGGTCCCATTCAGATGTGAGCGGGGCAGAGATACCTCCTCTGGCTAGCTTATCGGCTTTAAAGTTACCGCTGTGACTAGGCACCCAAAAGAGCCTGATGATGAAGTAGCTGGATGTAATTCTACTTGACTCCTTAACTAGGTTTAAACGCAGAGTTAACGAGCTCAGCGCAAGTATTGCCGCTCTGCTGTCAGAGTGAATGCTAACCTGCCTGCAAGAGACTGCACTTCATAACAGTAAGTCTGCCGACATTTTAATAACAATCACTTCTTCCTGTAGAAATACACCGCATAGGTTCGATAGCCTGAAGCTAAGATATACGGAAAGCTCTTTACAGAAAACTCTCACTTCGACCTTTCATTCTAGCTCCGACCCATCCGTCAAAAAGTTCACTGCTCCTCTTCTCCAGCCAGTCTTCACCATTCAGGTAACCCACGTCGATAGACAAATAGAGAAAAAGCCGCCCTAAGTGACTTTTGCGACACAGTGATCCAAGTTTCAGAAATTAAATTGAAGCAGGAGGGAATTTCGGGGTGTTCTTCAATACACCTGCAATAACCATTAGTGCTTTGTAGAATACAAATGTAGTTTTTGTGAAATATAATTTTTTTGTAAAAGAAAAAAAAAAAACAAAAACCTGACTAATTTTGTTACACACATACATATACATACATATATATTTTGTGGTTATGTCAAAAAAGATGTTAATATTAAGTTTCAGAAATTTTCATTTTATACATTTTTCTATGTATCCCAGATTTTGCCCAAAATCGAGAAAGCCGTTTTTAACCTTTTGAAATTCAACCACCCGCTCTTCTTCCTCTTTCCAACTACAGTTCAATAAGACTCATGTTTGGTGAGGATGTGTATGATTTAAGAGGTTTAATATACCTCAGTGTGCTACAAAGTTTGGAACCGCCAAAGGCCCTATAAAGTATATACAAATATATATGTATTAGGTTGTCAAAAAAGTATTGCGGTATTTCTATTGAATCAATTCGTGTGGCACTCATACATCGAGCTTCTTAGTGACTCCAAGCTTCTTCAAATGGTTTATAACGGTTTGATGACTACTATGCCGGTCTCTTTCGACCAATTCAGCGATTTTATCGCAATTTTCGACGACAGGCCTTCCGGAGCGTGGCGCATCTTCGACCACCTCTACACCAGAACGAAAACGTTGAAACCATCGTTGTGCGGTGGAAATGGAAACTGTATCGGGTCCATAAACTGCACAAATTTTATTGGCGGCTTGAGATGCATTTTTGCCTTTATCGTAGTAACGGGTGATTTTTTTGAGGTTAGGATTTTCATGCAGTAGTATTTGACAGATCACGTGGGATGTCAGACATGGTGTCAAAGAGAAAGATGCTCAGTATGCTTTGACATTTCATCATGAATAGACTTACTAACGAGCAACGCTTGCAAATCATTGAATTTTATTACCAAAATCAGTGTTCGGTTCGAAATGTGTTTCGCGTCCGTGTCCGATGAGCGATGAGGCTCATTTCTGGTTGAATGGCTACGTAAATAAGCAAAATTGCCGCATTTGGGGTGAAGAGCAACCAGAAGCCGTTCAAGAACTGCCCATGCATCCCGAAAAATGCACTGTTTGGTGTGGTTTGTACGCTGGTGGAATCATTGGACCGTATTTTTTCAAAGATGCTGTTGGACGCAACGTTACGGTGAATGGCGATCGCTATCGTTCGATGCTAACAAACTTTTTGTTGCCAAAAATGGAAGAACTGAACTTGGTTGACATGTGGTTTCAACAAGATGGCGCTACATGCCACACAGCTCGCGATTCTATGGCCATTTTGAGGGAAAACTTCGGACAACAATTCATCTCAAGAAATGGACCCGTAAGTTGGCCACCAAGATCATGCGATTTAACGCCTTTAGACTATTTTTTGTGGGGCTACGTCAAGTCTAAAGTCTACAGAAATAAGCCAGCAACTATTCCAGCTTTGGAAGACAACATTTCCGAAGAAATTCGGGCTATTCCGGCCGAAATGCTCGAAAAAGTTGCCCAAAATTGGACTTTCCGAATGGACCACCTAAGACGCAGCCGCGGTCAACATTTAAATGAAATTATCTTCAAAAAGTAAATGTCATGAACCAATCTAACGTTTCAAATAAAGAACCGATGAGATTTTGCAAATTTTATGCGTTTTTTTTTTTTAAAAAGTTATCAAGCTCTTAAAAAATCACCCTTTAGTACTGTAAAATATGCCGTATTTTCTCTTTATTTTGCTCCATGTTTGCGACGCTATAACTCCCGAACGACTTAAAAGAAACGACAATCAATCAAACACGTGTTAGCGCGTGAAATGAGCTTTCCAAAAAGGTATAGCATGACCCGATGCGACGACTAAAACTAGAACTACGCGCTTTCAGCGCCAACTAGCGAAAATACCGCAAGACTTTTTTGACAATAATTTGTATATCAATGAAAAGCTGAGTTGATCTAGCCATGTTCGCCTGTCCGCCTTTCTGTATACATACTTTTGTATACGCGAACTGGTTCCTCATTTCTTGAAATATCAATCGGAAATTATGCTCAGGTCCTTTCCTCCCCAAAAAGGTGCTCAAAATCAAATGATTGTAAGGAATCTTTTCAATTTGTTAATACCATTACATCAAATTGGTAAGATTTGAATAAAGTTTAAAGAATTATTTGAAGCACTCTAATGTACATAAGTATGTACATATACTAAAATATTCGAGTCCAATAAATGTCCCGTCGAAAGACTAAGGACAACGCTAAGATCCGTTTTTTTTTTTTAATAAATAAAATACAAGTGTTCAAAAATGTTTCATTATTTATTATTTATTAAAAACCGCACGTAACAAAAGAAAGGCTCGTGTGGTTTAATCGGATTTCAGCTTAAGACTAATTTACAAACAGAATGAAAATCTTGGCTTTAGCTATTGGCTATTGTTTACATTAAAATCTCTGCACAGCAAAAATGATGCGCAGCTCTTGTTATTTGTTTACTTGACTTTTATTTGTTTACTTGACTTTAATGGATGGGTGTGAGAATGAATGTCACCAAAATATTGATGCTGCAGTAATTGGATATTAGTAGATGGATGTGAGAGTGAATATGTCACTCCTCCCTCCTTAAAAGGCAGCCTATACTTGGGCTGGCATTGATGGGTACAGTGTGGGTAATGGGTTTTCTCCAAGTTCGTTTTCTTGAAGTTGTGGCTGATTTCTTTCAGTTTGTTTTCTTAATTTTGTATACAAAAATATAAATGGATTAAAGTTTATGTACTTAAGAATAAAAATCATTGCGACCAAAGCCAGAATAGCCAGTATAATAATTGTATAAAGTGTGATATTGTTTTGTGAAATCATTTTTATAATGTCATTGTGTTTTAAGATTTTGATTTTAGTTATGTTGAGCGGTGGATACAAAGGTGTTAGGTCAATTTCTGGGTGTAAATAATTTTCGCTTAAAATAATATTTTCGATTTTTACTTTACATTGTGTTATTCTTATAATTTTATTTCCCTTTATTTGTATGTTGCTGTTTGAATTTTGACAGTTTTGTGTAAGAGTTGTTTGGGTCAGATTCCATGTTATTATTACATTTGGTTCAATATACTTAATTATTTCTTTTGTAAGGACTGGTACAAAATTACATGTTGGGTTTCTTTGTTTTATTATGTTTGCAATACATTCACTATTTACTTCTTTGTTGTCTTGATTGTAAATTTTATTATCGTTTTCAAAGTAAGAATCACTGCCTGAGTACTCCAATTGGTACCCGTTTCTATCGGGATAAGGGATTATTTTAATGGTGTTAATTAGTTCGTGATTAATAGGAATATGTGAGATTATTAGTATTTCATTATTCTTATAGTTAATCCAAGTGGATGTTTTTGTTAATAATATGTTTTCGCTGTTAACGTTTTGGAGCTTGTCGTAATTAAGCAGTTTTGGGTTGAACAGTCCCAGTCGTGAGAGCTGCATTCCCATTTCAAGGTCCTCAATGTACTCAATGAACTGTATTAGTTCATAAACCAAGGTGTCAATGCTATTTCTATTGTTTTCATACTGTTTGATTCTCTGCAATCCGTCATTAACGAATTGCATTACTTCGTTAAATTCGTGCATTTTTATTGAATTTTTCGCCTCCGAATTCAGTTTCTCTTCGAATTGTACTCTGTCATTGTCGTCGAGTGTGCCGAAAAGGAATTTAAAAGCTGAGCCTACGAAATTGAAAAGACCGCGTTTTTGTCTACGTTCTTTGTGTAGAGTGATCCCGCTTAGTTCTTTAATCAGTTTGTTATACAAAAATTTGATCCGGGGTGTGTCTGTACCGTTTTGTATTTTGTTTCCAAAATATGTGGTTATAGTGTTTATTGCTGTGAGGTTGACTGTTAGGCAATGATGTTCGAATGCTGATGGTCTTTGAATTGGTTTACTTGAGAAAAGAAGATATCCATGGTTTGTATCGATGCCGCCTATCTGAATTTGTTGGGCATGGCTCATGGTAAGCAACAGGGACAGTATCATCACTGTGCGCCAGATACCTGTGGAATGGGGACCTCATTAATTTTCTTTCGTTTTTTAAACTGCGTTTTATAATAGTTAGTAGCTCTGTTCCGATTAGTGATTTTGTAATGGTCCGGGTCGGTTTGTTCGACATTTTTGTTTTCTTTAAATGGGTTTTCTAATTTTCCCTTCTGAAGGGGACCCTTTCTGTATTTGGTGTCTATGACGTATTCCTGACGATCATCATTTAATTTGTTTATTTTTTGTTCTTTAATTTTTTTGTGCGTCCAGGGTTGGTTGTCCGGCGTAAAGAAATATGTGTGCGGGTGTCTGTCCAGTGGTGTCATGCCTGGTTTTGTGATTGTAAATATAAAGAATATTTTCCATTTTGCCCAGTTTGATTTCATCGTTTTTGGAGGAATTAATTATGCGAATTTTTTCATTTATTGTTTTATGTAATCTCTCAACATCCGCCACGCCCGTTTTAGCTGTGTTTAATTGTAATTCAACACCCTCGCTCTCGAGCCATTGCTTAAGAGCTAGGCTGGAAAATGCACCGTCCCTGTCTGCCTTTAACAGTGTAGGTTTTCCGAGTTGGTTAAAGATACGCATCAGGGCGTTTTTGCATTCTATCCAATCTTTTGTTTTTATTTGTTCTAGAGTGGCGAACTTTGAGTAAATGTCAATGCAACTAAGGTAATGCTTACCCTCGGATGAATAGATGTCTATTACAAATTTATCGCGGCAATGCCCAGGGCTAGGTGTGACTTTAAAAGGCATTTTTGTGTTTCTGTGTTCTGTCTTGGCTAGGTTACACACACGGCACTCATTTATGATGTTTTGAATCAGTAGTTGGCTATTTGGGAAATAATGATTTTCTTTGAATAATTTAGTCATTTTTTGGATACCTGGATGCAACAGTTTTTCATGGGCTTGAAGTATGATTTCTTTAAACTCAGCATATGAGCTCACGTTGTTCAATAGAATGAGGCTACGAGTCACTTTAGTATAAGAGGGGTTAATAATTTCCCTATAGGCTGTCTGGATGATCTCGAAATCGGCATCGCTCACGATGTACATGGCAATGCTTTTGGAAATGAAGTGGTCAAGTAAGAATTGCTTGGCGTTCTCAACAGTCATGTTGTTATAGTGAATTGTGGTTATTGAATTTCCGAAAACGGTTGTCTGCTTTACACTATTCTGATCTGATTTAATGAATATTATCTGTTTTTTGAATACATTTATTGGTTTTTCTGTTAACTGGATAAGATCATTACTGTCTTCTACTGCACTATGTTGGGTGGCTTCACTGAAATGATTCTCCTCAACCTTGATTCTGGACAGTGCGTCAGCAATTGAATTCTGTTTCCCTTTTATGTACTCAATATCAAAGTCAAACTCAGCCAATCTAATTCTCCATCTCTGCAGTTTGGCATTTGGCTCCTTTAAATTATGTAACCATCTGAGAGGCTGATGATCACTAGCTATTTGGAAATGTCTTCCCAACAAGTAGTGACGGAATGTTTTTGTGGCCCAAACTATGGCAAGTAATTCTTTTTCGATGGTGCTGTAATTTAATTCATGGTCATTCAATGTTCTGCTTATGAAAGATATGGGGTGATTGTTTTGAGAAAGGACGGCTCCAAGAGCCAGGTTACTAGCGTCTGTAGTCAATACAAATTTCTTTTCAAAATCGGGAAGTTGTAGAATTGGTTCGCTTGTTATTAGGGTTTTAAGTTTCTCGAATGCTTCCACATATTCGTGGTTGTTTATGTCTATTTTTGCTCCTTTTTTTAAGTAGCGGGTCATGGGCTTTGCTATGTCAGCGTAGCTTGGGATAAACTTTCGGTAATAACCGGTCATTCCGAGGAATGCTCTGATTTCTTTTACTTTTGTTGGGATTGGGTATGATGCTATGGCTTCTACTTTAAGAGGGTTTGGTTTTATTCCATCGGGTGTTACGATGTGTCCTAGAAAGGTTGCTTCCTTTTTCAGGAATTCGCATTTATCTAGTTGCAACTTTAGATTTGCTTCGGACAATTTTTCAAAAACCAATTGCAATGAGTTTAAGTGTTCGTCGAGAGATGTGGAAAAAATAATGATGTCATCCAAATAAACCAAACAGTGTTTGTTAATTAATGGTCGGAGTATGTTATTCATGCACCTCTGGAATGTGGCGGGTGCATTTCTTAGGCCAAATGGCATGCGAACATATTCATAATGACCACGTTTGGTTGAAAATGCAGTTTTCTGTATGGATTCTGAATCCATTTCTATCTGATGAAAACCCCTAGCTAAATCAATTGTTGTGAAGTACTGGCATTTTCCCAGTTTTCCAAGTATTTCGTCCATGTTGGGAATAGGAAATCTATCGGGAATGGTTATTTCATTCAGCTTCCTGTAATCAATGACTACTCTGTATTTTGCTTTTCCCGAAGCGTCGGGTTTCTTTGGTACAACCCAAGTGGGACTATTGTAGGGTGAATTACTTTCTCTGATTAATCCCTGCTCAAGCATCTCCTGCACCTGGTTCTCTACCTCATTTTCGTGTGTTTGAGCAAGTGGGTATTGTTTTGAATAAATGGGAGAATTGTGTGTTGTGTTTAATACATGCTTGATTGTGTTTGTGAATGTCAAACGTTCTCCTTCAGAATATTGCAAATCTTTAAATTTGTTCAATAAATGTTTTAATTTAGAGGTTTCCTCCAGATTAAGGTGATCCAGACGGAATAGTGAAAAGTCTATTTTTTTATCTGATTTGGAGATTGGTTTCTCATATGAATCTTGTGTGTAGAAAAATTGACCTTTGTTTGAATCTGTGTCTATCAATGGGTAGGTTTTATCGAAAAGTGTAATAGTATGAGTTTTGTAATTTATTATACCTTGTGCTTTATTGAGCAGTTTTCTGCCAATTAGCATATCGTAGTCGCCAGAAAAGTCGTGTAAGTAAAATTGTTCAGGTGTCCTAATTATGTTGTTGCTTGGCAGAGTTATTGAATCTTTTAATGTCATCGGGCCATTTGATGTAAAAACTTCACATTCAGTATTGTGTATTGGTAGAGAAAAAAATTCTTTCGCATCATGTTGATTGTGGATCCTGTGTCAATCAAACATTTGTGAGCGTGGCCCTTGTGGGTAATTATTAAGTATTGGTATCTTCCGGGGCTGGTGACTGAAAATTTTCGTCAAAATTGATTTCGGCTTGGTCTTGATTGAGTGGTGCCTGACACTGTTCTTCATAAGTCTGGTCTTGGTACTGAGTGTAGTCGTAGTATTCTTGTTCGTATGGTTGTTGATAATCTTGTTCGTATTCTTGTGCTTCTTGTAATCTAAGTTCGTCAATGGACATTTTGGTTTGTTGGCTGTCGGATGGTCTTGGTCGTTTGGTTGTTTGTTGTAGTGGGAAGTTTGGGTTAGATGGCATGCGTGGTTGTTGTGTTTGAGGGGTTAGGTTAAAATTAGATTTGGGAAATGGAGTTCTGTTTAAAATTGGTTGAGGATTCATGTACCTGTTGGGTCCGGGATAAGTTTGTCCGGGTCCCATGGGTTGGTTGTTAGATAATTGTTGTGTATAAATGGGTCTGGGTGCATGCATGTATGGGTTGAAGCTGGGTTGTAATGGTTGAGGATATTGGGGGTATCTCGGTTGGTATTGGGATTGATTGATTGGGTAATTTTTAAATGCTTTCGGATTTTGGTAAAAATTTGGAGTTTTATTTTTAATTTCAATGTTTTTATTTGTTTCAAAATTAATATGTTCTTCATAAATGCCCTCATTTTGTGCAATGTTAATTAGACTTCTCAAGTCTGGAATGTCGTGATGGGCCAAAATAGTAAATAATTGAATTGGTAATTTTCGAATTAGTGTTTTTATGGAATCTCTGACCGCTTGCAAATAAATAATAAGGTTTGATTGATTACCTTCGAGATGTAATTTGGAGATGAGTATTTGGCGTCGTCGCTCGGCCTCCTCGCAGAATGCACGCAGATTTCCCCTGTAGGGCGTCTCGCGGAAGTTCTCCAGCAGCTTGTAGTTCGGCGCCTGTGGTTTATACTCGCTGATCATTCTGGACTTCAAGGTCGGCCAGTCTTCTATGGTTGGCAGACCCAATGTTCTAGTCACATGACCCTCTATGTTCCGCTCAATGGCTCCAAGCAGGATGCGTTGTTGTCGCACATCGTTGGTATGGTAGAGGGACAGTATGTAATCCACTCTGCTGATGAAGGTAAAAAGTGTTTCTGGCTCTCCCTAAATGGAGGGACATCCTTAAGTTGTCCACGGGCCTCAGCAAGGTTGCTCTCGTTTAATGTATTCTCTGGTTGTGCCATTTTTTTTTTTTTGTTTGATTGTCACTTAATTCGATGTTTTTACGTTGCCTTTGGACTTACAGGTTTTTGTGTTTTTGAATTTTTGTTTTGCTTCCACTTGTTTGGGATAACCGTATTGGAATTATTTTCCCAGTTGAAGCGCGTATTTTTGCGAATTGCGGATTATAAAATTTAACTTATTTTCCACTCGCGGTTCTTTTTTTTCGGATACTTGTAGTATCCTACCGACTGCGCCACTAAAATATTCGAGTCCAATAAATGTCCCGTCGAAAGACTAAGGACAACGCTAAGATCCGTTTTTTTTTTTAATAAATAAAATACAAGTGTTCAAAAATGTTTCATTATTTATTATTTATTAAAAACCGCACGTAACAAAAGAAAGGCTCGTGTGGTTTAATCGGATTTCAGCTTAAGACTAATTTACAAACAGAATGAAAATCTTGGCTTTAGCTATTGGCTATTGTTTACATTAAAATCTCTGCACAGCAAAAATGATGCGCAGCTCTTGTTATTTGTTTACTTGACTTTTATTTGTTTACTTGACTTTAATGGATGGGTGTGAGAATGAATGTCACCAAAATATTGATGCTGCAGTAATTGGATATTAGTAGATGGATGTGAGAGTGAATATGTCACTATATGTATTTATAAATTCTTAGCGAAGAATACGACTAACACGTAAATCGATCGAAGGATGCTTTTATTGCTACCAGATTATTTAATAATAAAACGCAATTCTAAGAAGTCAATAAGGCATTTTTTGCTACTCTACCAAAAGACTTTGTTTTGCTTAGCGACAGAGCATACATGCATACGTAAAATAATAAAAGAAAACAAAAAGAATTCACGATTAAAAGTAAACAATTCTGCTATCAATAGCAATTTGGGGGCGCACCTGGGAGCAACTAATATCACCCGTGATGACACCAATAAAGAAAATTAGTGTTCAAAGGTACACATGCATTATTTAAGAGGGGCAATCGAGATGTGTTAAAAACTTTAATTTAAAATTTAATTAACAAAATCTTAATTTAAATCTATACATATTTTTGAAACTATGATTTTCCTTCCGCTGCACATTTACAAAATCTCGATTTTTAAATTTTAATTTCGACTTTTTAACACAAAATTATCTACAAAATCTTCCAACATGTCCGTCATTCTTTCCCGGTAGATGTCATCGCTGCGAAAAGCTTCCAAACACATCTCCACACGCTTGGCATCAAAGAAGTCAGTGAACCCGTTCGCCGACGACGTTACAGCTTCTGCAAGTTCTGCCGGCAGCAGTGTCAAGTGGGAGAAAAATAGACTTTCAATAAGTCCAACAATGCGAAATATGTCTGCTGTCTCATTGAACTCTTGGCGCGTCAAGTAGTCTTCAATGTTGAGATGCTCCCGCTCCAAAAACTTGGACATAAAACCATAGTAGTCATCGAATAATTCAGTTAAATATTGCCTCCGGAAGCTACTGCTAGTCGGTATGGTGAGTATTGTTATCACATCTACCATGGGTGGTGCATAACGGCTAAGCTGAAAATCCACCAAACGGCACTATATGGGCGTCTTACTAGATTTGCTATACTGAAACATGGCGTTGTTCGCCCATAGGTCGCCATGACAGAATACGTTTCGATATTTGTTCGACGTCTGTGCTAATTCGTAGATCGCAGCCATGCGTTTCGGAAACTCCGCTAAAATATAGTCCAAATTCTTCTGATTCTTCTGATATTTCGGCAGTATTTTTATCAGTTCCGCAAATACTCGATTTGCATTATTGAAATTTTGTTTACGCACGTGAGTCTCCGGAATGCCCAACGGATAAGCGTTCTCCACTACAGCCTCGGGATGTAGCTCATTCAGCTTGCGTCCACAACGCGCCTCATAGATTATGGAACTGGCATGCAGCGCTGCAAGTGTTTTCAATACACAATGTAGGTGATCATAGTTGAGAATGCCGTCACGACCGGCGGCCATGCGGAATTTCTGATCGGCGAGATGTTCGAAGACGAGTAAGCGCTCTTCGGCGAAGTAGCAATTTGGAGCCACATGTGGTATAATTTTTTGCAATTCAGGCAATATCACACGATATACACTAACCTCTTTTTTGTAAAGGCCAAACTCTTCTACATACTCCATACGAGATGCCAATTCCAATGGTGGAGTTTTGGTGAAAAAGCGTACTTGCTCCAAATGCGCCTTTCCTTCGGCATTAATTCGACGCACTTTCAGCGTGAGGAACTGGTGGCGTCCAAAAAACCCAGTGACGGTGTCTGCGTTGGCTGAATGTTCATAACTGAGAACTTCAAGTGTACGTGGCTGTTCGAACTTATTGTACTTGTAATAGCTCTGGCCAAGTCTGTGCAAAGCATCGTTGCTTAACTCAATTGTAGTTTTCATATTGTAAACAAGCGATGAACTAGGTACACTAAAGAATGATAATTTCAACTAAGAAACCTTCTGGATATAGTCCGAACTGCATTAGATGCTGAAGCCGAATAGCATCCAAATTTAAAACCATAGAAGTTTTGTGTGCTCACTATCAGATGGGTATAGTAAGCGTTTGGCAAACTTAGAGGTAAAAATCTTTTATTTGAGTTGCGATATGATTATGCAAATAAGATTTACACTTTGTTGAATTTGCTTAGAATATTTAAAAAGTAGATAATTTAATATACACTTCTTAGTTTCAATTCTCACGCCATTCTATATCTAAGCTGTTGTATAATTGCACCTACAGTTGAGATCATAAAAATATCATTACAAGGGAACCTAATAAAGTTGTGTAAAGAAATCAAGATTGTTTCCTAAATCATTAGTGACTTCACAATTATTGTCAGTTGATCATTTATGGCAAAGTTCCAATGCTTCAAGTCCAGCATTCCGAAATTAGCTCATTCGATTCGCCAGTTTTGTATAAGATCTTTGCACATAAGGTCGCAAAGGAAAACATCTTTACTAACAAAGCATATATCAAAGGATTAATATAAATTAAGAACAAATGCTGGTGGTAAGATTCATTTCTGGCGGTCTGTTATTACATCAACCCTTGCTGGATAACAGTTTTTTCGAAAAAAGTAGGTATGTAACTAACCAACACTTCTCTCTCTACTTCGATTAAAGCGCTAAACGACCATTAATCCCAGCTATTTTTTGTAAGACAATGTACAAGTTTTTTAAAGAAAGAAAATTCTACTGGAATCAAATATAATATACTTTAAAAGTACGGATTAACGTGTCACATACTTGAAATTCGCTTAAGGCATGTCATGATATAATAAGTGAGAGTGAGAGTGAGAGTACATAATAAGTGAGTGAGAAGAATAAGTTGGTATTTTTCATTTCATTTTCTAATTTTCTGCTAATCGCTGTACTTCGGAAGGTGTTTTGTTTCACTTTATAGGAAAAATACAGTTTACTATCTCTAGTAACTATTTACATATGAGTCCACGTTATCTGAACCGACTGGCTGCCATAATGTACATCTACAATAGATCAGAGACACTCTATAGCATATAAATAAACTGGCGAAAACATTCTTTTATTTTAGATAAACAAAATATTTGTTTAGTTTAATTTATTTGGATTTACACAGCAAAAATTTGTGTGAGTAATCCTTAAAAAGAGTACTCCCTAGTTTACTCTCAGTAGTGCAACATATGGAATGAATTAGTCTCCAAGATACGTAGGTTGCTATATATATTTCTGGACTAGGCAACACTAAGTGTTGCCAGGTGCAATCTGACATTTCCATTGGAAAGTTTGACATTTTTTAGCATAACATCACTCAGAACGTTTTGTCATTTAATCGTGAATTGTTTTATTTACAGGGAATTAAAAAATTCATCTCGGCCAAAAAATGAAATTAACTCGTGAACATTTTCGTGCGATCATTTTTCACAACTTTCGACGTGGATTATCTCGACAAGAGCGCATCGATGAACTAAAACCATCCTATAGCACTGTGAAAAACTGGTACAACGAATTTAATCGTGGCCGACGCTCGCACAAAGACGAATTCCGTGAAGGTCGTCCAAAAACAGACGTTGTGCCAGAAAACATCGATGCCGTACGTGAACTGATAATGCAAGACCGTCATGTAACATACCTTCAGATAGAGGCATGCCTATGCATTTCTCCCACCAGCATACATTCGATATTGCATGAACACCTGGCCGTAAAAAAGGTTTGTTCTCGTTGGATCCCGCACAATTTGACAATCGCTCAAAAAAAGGCTCGTGTGGATTGTTGTGAAGAAATGCTGAAAAAATACGATCGGTGCTTCAAAAGACGTTTATAAGATCGTCACAGGTGACGAATCATGGATCTATGCGTATGGGCCCGAAACAAAACAGCAATCGACCGTGTGGTCTTCCACAACGAGCCAAATCCAACGAAAAAAAAAAAACATTTTCGTTGATAAATATGCCTATTTTCATTATTAGGCCAGAAATATATATGGCAGCCCTCGTATACTCTTAGGATACAATTAATCCCAAACAAATATTTTTTGGTTTTGACTTGTGATGAATTCGTTGAATCCCTGTGTAAATAAAAACGGTTGGTCTACTTTTGTAGCTATTCCAGTACAAAATGATAGAATTAGTTTCTTTATATGACCTGCTCAAACAAAAGAGAACAGTTCGTTCCACATAAAGAGATCAAAAGTAGTATTATTTATATGTTCTTTTGCGATGAATCGTGAACATATCCCGGACTTGTCGCATTTTTTGTAGGGTAAGTATTAGAGGCATTGTCGTATCAACTGTATGTATGAAACTTCAATTATGCGGTTAGGTGTCGCCAGAAACATGAAAACATGAATGAACTTGACGTTCTTGGCTTTATTCTTTACACAGACATACAGATTACGAATTTTTTGTAGGTTAAAATATAAGCCTCATAAATCAACAAGCCGATTTCCAAAATTTCCACAAGGCAGTATGATGTAAGAATTATTTTATTCAGCTCGATTAGCTTTACGACTTTAGAACATTTACAGATCAGTAGAAAAGTTTTCGGCCTGATACATAGATGGCGCTAATAGAATTAAATCCATATGATTTTTAGTCAGGCCTAGCCTTCAAAAGACGCGTGTATAAATTTGACAGCTGTCGGATCGTTTGTGAATTACTTCATTTTGAGTGAATTAACTTTTGTTATTGCAAAAAAAATGTATACAAAAATTTCGTTTTGAAAAAATATTGCTTTTTGAAGGGAGAGAATACACTTGAAACATAAACTTGGCTTGATGACGAGCTTCCGGACATTGTCCCAGAAAAAAACAAACATCAAAGATTGGTATGCTAAGTTAAGACGTGGTGAAATGGACACCGAAGACGGTCAACGCAGTGGACGCCTAGAAGAGGTTATTATCGATGGAAACATCAAAAGAATTCACAAAATAATTTTGGATGACCGTGAAGTGAAACGCATTAGAAGAGGAAGTGCGGTTTCACCAAGACAATGCACCGTGTCTGAAGTCAGTGAAAATGATAACAAAAACTCATGAACAAGACTTCGGATTGCTTCCGCATCCTGATCCAGAGCCCCAGCGATCTCAGATCTCAAAAGAATGCTCGATGGAAAAAGATTTTCGTCGAATGAATAGGTGAAACTGAGGCCTATTTTGAAGCAAGGTACCAACCCTACTACAAAAATAGTATCGAATAGTTGTAGAGTCGCTATAATTAGTGAGTCACCCTTGAAGAGGTCGGATCTGTGATAGGGCTGGGCATTCACAGAGAAAGTGAACAATTGTTTCCTTGTTCCCTGCTATTTCGCAGCATCGGCAGATATTGTTGTAGGGCATACTCATTTTGGACGCATGTTCTCCTTTTCCTAGACCTATTTAATAAGTCGTTAGTTCTTTTCTTGTCATATGTTGGCCATAATTATTTAGTTATATTACATTTTGTTATGTTTTTCCATCTGTTATTGGCAACTTGTTGAAATTTGCGAATGTATTACCAAAATAATGGTTCGGTTATCGAGGCGGATCACAAGCTGCGTCCAATATTCTGTTCTCATTATCGCCAAGAAGAGTCGGTAATTCGGGCAACCATGGATCGGTTTTGCATCACGTTTGCTCTATTGGATAATGCCCATCCTCTGCCGCAGACGCTATTCCTGCTCTGTGGAGCAGAGTATCGAAGAAAACCTGAATGAGTACTTTCGCCATCGTGGACTACAATTGAAGAGGTGCTCATCCACTTTATGGAGGATTTTGAGGAATTATCTTGGTTTGCGAGCTCACAAATTCCAACTCGTCCTTGAATTGAAGTCGAACGACCATTGAGCGCGTCGCACATTCGGCGAATGGGTACAAAACGAGATGACCACCAATCCAGATTTTCACAAGAATTTGATTCAATGGGTGCATTAACAAATAACAAGGTCGCATTTGGAGTAATGATAATCCAAAAATCATTGTAGAGACGCCGTGACATCCAAAAAATGTCATGAATCATTGGTACACGTTTCTTCAAAATTTAAGCTGGTGGCAACGTAACATTCAATGGGGAACGTTATAAAGATATGATTACTGACTTTTTGTGCCTGAATTGGATTATATTGATATAGACGAGCTTTGGTTCTAACAAGAAGACGCCACCCGCCATACAGTCTACAAAACCATCAATTTATGGAAGAATACTTTTGGGGACCTCCAAGATCGTGCCATTTAACAACGCTGAACTATTTTCAGTGGGCTCATGTGAAGTCGCTTGTTAACGCAGATAAACCCGTGACGATTAAAGCCTTGGAAGATGATAATCGGTGTTTTATTGCTGACTACGCCCCCATAATAAAATATATTTAAATATAATAATATAATACTATAAAATATTTAAAGATAATGGCTCACGCTACTCTTTCCAATAACAATACCCAATAATTTAGGCCATAATAATTGATGTACATTTTATTTCTTCTTCAAAGTCACATCTTTCATAAAAGCACCCTTTATATAAATTTCGTATTTCACGGTAGATTATTCTAAAAATAAATTCAGCAACAAATTAAATTGTTTTGCAGCTGTCTAACAGAAGTGCGGATCATTATAAGTAGGCACGTAGTGAAGTATACATATTTCATAATTCGCAAGGAGCAAATGACTAACGGTCAAAGTTCAAGACATGATAGTGTCCGATAAGCCTATCGAAACCCACACGTTCGATTTTTATTGCCCAACTATGAAATCAGTTGTTTTTTTAAAGAATTTCACATTTTGTTTTTGCTAAAAACATTTCATTTCGTTTTTTGCAATTGTAATCAAAATTAAGCAATGAGAATATATTTTATATACAGTTATACTTCTATGTATAGCGAGTTGAAAGCACCAAAGCTATTAAGAAGTCATCAGTGCAAGCAAGCGAAGCATTCTTATTTACAATAAGAACAATTACAAATATCAATGTAAAAACAAGAGAGATGTCAACACAAGAGAAGACCTTAAGTACTGCTGCACCGAAGCTTAAATGCCCTTCACAAAGGAAACATTTCCGTATAAGAACTTGATTTTGATATGATCCGATCTGAACAGTTTCTCCGGAGATTATACCGTTCCATCGTCAAGATATCTTATCAAATAAAAAAGTTTTCCATACAAGAACTTGATTTTGATCGGTCAGTTTGTATGACAGCCATATCCACTAGTGATCCGATCTGAACAGTTTCTTCGAAGATTATACCGTTCCCTTGGAGAATAATCCATGTCAAATTTCATCAAGATATCTTATCAAACAAAAAAGTTTTCCATATAAGGACTGGATTTTGATCGGTCAGTTTGTATGGTAGCTATAAGCCAAAGAGGGCCGATCTGAACAATTTCTTCGGAGATTATACCGTTGCCTTAGATAATAGTCCATGCCAAATTTCGTGAAGATATCTCGTCAAACAAAAAAGTTTTCCATACAAGGAGTCCAGTTGGAACGCTTAGTTCGTATGCGAACTATATGTTACAGTGGTCGGATAGCCGCGGTCCCAACAAATAAGTAGCTTCTTGAGGAGAAAAACACATGTGCAAAATTTCAGATCGATATCTCAAAAGCCGAGAGACTATATCGTGTATTTACCAGCGGACGGGCAGACGGAGGAACATAGCTAAATCGACTCAGATAGGCACGCTCAAGCGCTATTCCTATGGAAAATTTAATACACCACGTTTGAGGTGTAATAATGTAAGTGATAGCGTAATCGCTTTGAACCCATGAAGACTAAGAAAAAAATCGTACAGCTGGTATGGAGTGCGCACGAACTTTAAGGAAACTTTCAGCTGCTTGCTGGTTAAAACTGGACTATGCATGTTGGGACACACGGAAGCTGCTCATAGGCGAACAAAAAGAAAGCTGAGCAAATGAAATTATGTCGAAGCCGGTATACTGGCGGTCTACCGCACAGAGACCTGAAAGCGGAGCAAAGAAGCTCACACATTTCTTTGCGATATGAGCGAGATCACGCTTATGGAAATTCAAGTATAACGGTACACATATTTCCTATATGCTGGGCAACCCCACGAGTAAATTAATTAATATTCCAAATGAACTTAGTACAAACCGGCTATCAAATTATCTAGTTCTCCAATCAGCTGCAGCTGACCAAAGTTGAAGGCACTCTTCAGAGCAGAGGAGAAGCGTCTTCGCACATCAAAAATATGAGTAATGCTCATACTTTTATTGATGATGACGACGATGATGATGATAAAAGCACAAAAACAAAACGGACAGTCATAAAATGCGTTTGACCTGCTATATAAATAATTAAGAACAAGCTCAAGCAAGTCAGGGACTGAAGCATTTAAATAGTTAGTTAGCTGGAATTACAGTTACAATCATCAGCAGAAGCGCATAAAAAATGTAAATATAAAGCCAATTATAAGAAAGAGACATACTCATATGTAAGTGCATTTTGGGCGAATACATAATGCCGGCACAACAAAACACAGATCCGAAATATACACCAACACAGCCGTTTTATCGCTGGAAAGAGAATTGTTTTTGGTGTTGTTGGCAAATACACGCGGCAATTAGTTCAACGAAAAAACGATGACAAACTGCTCGTGGCGCCAAAAATGTGCATAAAATGACCAGAAACCCGGTAGTTGGCGCAAATGCGACCCGAAAGTGCTTGAACAGTGAAGAAAGCGCGAGAAAAATATTAACGAGTTTTTTTATAAGCTTTGGACACGCAAGGAATTGATTCTATTTTTAGGTGCCAAGCAGCTATTTCGCTGTTGCCGGGTAAGTTTAAGGGATCAAATAACCGCTAAGCAAGAATTGATGAAGAGTAAAATATAGAAATAATACTAATGGCGGAAAACTTCTTAACCTTATATACTCATACTCCTAAACCATAAATAAGTACATACGAGGGGCTTAACCCCCATCAATAATTCATAAATACAAATGCCATAATTACGTACTACGTCGATGCAAAGTAATGGCTAAACAAGCGTTACGCAAATCTGCCCCAGCATTGGTTAGCAGAGCCACTATGCAGGCCTTAAGGTCGCTGACAGCGAGCTAAAAGCTGGTCAAGGGGTACAAGACCTCATTAAACGACTTCCATTGTTGTTGTTGTTGTAACGGTTACCTAGTCACCGTTAGGATGATAAGGATTAGATAAGCTGTCATCGAGGTCATGCAACGGTAGTCCCAGGAAACGTGCTGTTTTGACGGGGTCGGCCCATAGGGAGATTGGTGTCATATGTGTGGGATTAACAGGGTATGCAAAGAGGTAGTTAGTGCCATGCGGGGACTCGTTGCACGCTGGACATATATTTGGATAAGTAGGAGTTTAGCCTGCTGTAGTATCCAGAACGAAGGGTCACTCTCGATTCTCGCGGCAAATCGAGCTCGTGGTATGCAATGGGTGGTGGCTTGACTCCAAGTACGCCATTCCCTGAAAGCGAGTCGGTGAAGGTGTTGATGGATCCACTGAAAATGGTGGTAAGCATTTCTGAAGTTTATTGCGTCCGAAGTCTGGTTGGAGTATTGATTTATTTCGTTGACATAGTTGAGGAAGGACCTCTTGATGTTTCTAGGAGGCGGTTTCGCTACCAGCAGGTAACTACATTGATGATTTCTACGAAAGCACCCCAGCAGAAACTGCGTGAAGCGGAGTCCACATGGTCCTTAACTGGGAGCATCAATGAGCAGGTGTTCGATGGGAGACATCAAGAGGTATTCCTTGTAGTCCGGAATGCAGTGTTCTGACATGTCTGTAGCTTCCTCATCTGCTTCCAAGCGACCATATTAACACAGCGTAATTAAAACAAAAAAAATTAAAAACCTTCTCCTTTCTTAAAGCTTAATTTTGAAAAGTTAAAAACCTTTGGCATTTTCTACTTATTGGTTTACAGTTGTGGTGCTGATAGTGGTGCGTACACTATACAATCCAGAAAAACATTGAGACAGTTGCTGCTATTGCTCCCACTGCCAAAGCGTTACGCAGATAAACAAGTTCTGGTTGGAAAAACTGAAGAACGCGCACACCAGCGAAGTAAACAAGTGGCGCAAAGAAAGGAAAATATTGAAACAAATGAAAAGTGAGTTAAAGTAGAAAAGAACTTCGCAGTTAAGAAGCGAAAAACAGGGTGAAAAATATATGCGAATGTGATGGCTATTTATTGTGCAGTAGTGATATGCATCTCAAAGCTGGTGGAGCGCTCAGATCAGCGAATGTGCAACACAATAATATTCGCTAGTTGCCGCCGCAGACTGCCACAACAACACGCGATATAAAGCGTGCTCACTGCCGCGACAAAGCAGCGCTTTGGCTTTGCATGGCAGACATCGGTTGTGGAGTAAAAGTAGTGGGTACGCTGACAGTTATCACCGCCTTCGTTCTTGTCGTCGTGCGAATAATGCTAACATTGGCGCTCGCATATAAATTGGAATGCAGGCAACACCATGCGCGATAATTTCAAATTGTCACTCGCACTCGGCAGAACACACGAAAGAGCAAACGCGGTTCAACGCGGCGTATGAGGCAGGAAAAAAAATTTAAAAGAATAAAAAGAAACTAAGAGAAAATAAAAACTCAAACGAAGTGGAGTTATTGTGCGGCGCAGAATTCAAAATTCAATAAAAAAAAATATTTTTTAAATATTAAAAAAAAAAAAATAAAATAAAAAATAAAATAAAAAAATAAATAAAAATAAAAAATAAGAATTCAAAATTCAATTAACAAAAAAGTTTTTTTAAATATTAAAAAAAAAATAAAAAAAAAATAAAATAATAATAAAATAAAAAAATAAATAAAAAATAAAAAAAAAAATTATAAAAATAAATTTTAAAAAATTAAAAAAATAAATAAATAAATAAATAAAAATATATATAAGAAAAACAAATTTTGTATAGACAAAAACACTTTTAAAAGTAACTGCAACAACTCAAAAACTGAGAGAAAGTTTAAAGAAACCAGTGAGAGAGGAGTCACATTTTTAAATAGCAACAACAACAAACTAAACAAGTGAAATTAGTGCCAAAATATATGAATTATATGTAACACAAATCACTTAAACATCAAAAATATATAACGCCTAAATCATAACTGCAAATAAAAACAACAAAATGCAACCCAAAATATTTCACATAATTACTATTGCAGTACTGGCTTTATTCGCGCTAATGCCAACAAGCCAATGTGGACCGTTGCCAAAAGTGGATGAGGTAAGCATTTGAAAACCCGTTAACTTTGGTTGCACCGTTGCTATAATACCCTACACAGGTATAAGTTTTCTTACAAGAACTTGATTTCGACCGATCAGTTTGTATGACAGCTATATGCTATAGTGGTTCGATGTGAACAATTTCTTCGCATACTGTATTGTTGTCCTGGAAAATAACCTTTGCCAATTTTCGTCAACATATCTTATTAAATAAAAAAGTTTTCCATACAAAGGCCGGATTTCCATCGATCAGTTTGTATGGCAGCTATATGCTTTAGTCGAGCAATCTGAAAAGTTCTTTCGAATATTGTATTGTTGGCTTAGAGAATAATCCATACCGAATTTCGTGGAGATATCTCTTCAAATAAAAAAATTGTCCATAGAAGAATCTAATTTTGATCGATCAATTTGTATGGCAGCTATATGTTGTACTGAACCAATCTGAAATTTTGTTTTCGAATATTGTATTTTTGGCTTGAAGGATAATCCATACCGAATTTCGTGAAGATATCCTGACAAATAAAAAAGTTTTCCATACAAAGACCGGATTTCAATCGATCAGTTGGTATGACAGCCATATCCAATAGTGATACGAATTCAACAATTTCCTCGGAAATTATACTGTTGCTTTGAATACTAACCCATGCTAAATTTCGTGAAGATATATTGTCAAATAAAAAAGTTTTCCATACTAGGACCTAAGTTTGACCGATCCTTTTGTATGGTATAGGGTATCCGACTTGACCATTTGGATGTTACAAGCTTGATTTACACTGTTTATAGTATAAAAAATATGTTTAAACTCTTTATGTCTATGCCTAGGCATAGAAATTTATATTAATAAAACTGTTATCATGTTATATGACCTTCACCCCTGACGCACGATTAACTAATAAATTGCAAAAATCTCTTTCGAGAAACGTGTCGAACTAGACAGTCAACACATTATAAACAATGAAATTGATTTAAATTAAATTATGAGGAAGACATACAGTGAACAAAAACGTGTACAGAGAGATGTTCTGACTTTGAAGTGACTCTTCTCTTACACTATTTAAGCTTTTGAGCTAACAATATGACCATCTTCCGCATTTTTATAAAAGATTTAATAATAAATCAATGTAGCTGTTAGCTTTTGAAAAAAATTTAAATATCTCACTATTGCCAAAAAAAAACTTACGTTGGCAACACTTTAAATTCAGTTCTTAAGTAGTGTTAAGAACTGTATTAAAGGGTGATCCATTTCGAGGTTCTCTACTTTTTTAAAGAAAAAATACAGAACCTTCAAATTTAGCAGGGAATGTTTATTCGGAAGACCATTCCTCGACACTAATTTTTTGAAGATTCTCTCATTCAAATGTTGACCGCAGCTACGTCTCAGATAGTCTGTCCGTTGAGTCCAATTTTCGCTGACTCGTTCAAGCATTTCGACTGGTAACTGACGAATGACACGAGTGATGTTTTGCTCCAAGGCCTGAATCGAAGCGGGATTAACCGCATAGACTTAAGACTTCACATATCCCCACAGGAAAAAGTCTAACGATGTGATATCACTCGATCTTTTTGGCCAATCGACCGACCCAAAACATAAAAATATCTGTTTACCGAAGTGTTCTTTCAATAAATCCATTGATTGATGTGATGTGTGGGAAGTGCCGTCGTTTTGTTGAAACCAAATGTCGCCGAGATCACAAGCTTCAATTTCAAACATCAAATAGTCGCTTATCATGGTGCGCTCAACCATTGACGGTTACTTTCTCACCGGCATCATTTTTGAAGAAATATCGATGATTTCACCGGCCCACAAACCAAACCTTTGTTGTTTTCTAGATGAAATGGCGCATGGTCTCAAATGCGGCAATTTTACTTGATTACATACCCATTGAGGCGGAAATGAGTCTCATCGCTGAACAAAATTTGGCTCAAAAACATCGAATCTTCTTTGAACTTTTCAAGAGCCCTTAGAGCGAAGCGATGTCGATGGAGAAGGTCGAGTGGCTTCAGATCTTGCAGAAGCTGTACGCTTTTAATTTATGATCTCGACGTAGTTCGTTCCATACGTCAGTACAAGTTGGTGCAAACGGCGCCGAATCGACTCTCCACGGTCTTCTCTCAGCTACGGCTACTAGGTATATTCTCTTCACTGCGTTCTGGACGTGGTCTATTCGGTCGAAGATTATCCAATAATGAATGCTGGGCCTCACTCCGTAGGCCGTTTATGTTGATTATAAGTTGAGCGAAACGCACGAAACACTTTCTTTACAGAACCTGTATTTTCGCAATAAATTTGAACGATATTTCTGAGCGTACTATATATGAGTATCGGTGTGAGTTTGGTTAGCATAGTATATATTGTACGTATGTATATAG